>JAEUYN010001101.1:0-151352 GCA_018257835.1 Euura lappo
ACACAATTCATTGACTATTTGCAACTAACAAGCCAAATTGTGAAGAATTTTATAAATCCGCATGTGTACTTACGTTATGATTTTTACTGAACAGTTCGCGTGGTTGAACCGACGCCCAAATCAGCACGCAACATATGAACGCGAACGATTTGGCGGTTAGTAGGCAGCTCCATGGCGGCTAGAGACTCGGCGTACGCGGCGCCCCTAGCGTTCGTCACAAAAGTCACTGACGAAACAGTGAAGTTATGCACTGGTTCAGCAGTGGTAAAATCACTGCTGAAATCGACTTCACTGATACTCCAGTGAAAAAGGGTTCAAGTCACTGTTTCTGCAGTGAAATACCAAGTCACTGATTCAATTAGTGAAATTTTCACTGATTCAAATTTAGAGAGGGGGATCTCAGAATAAACTTTACTCAAAAGCTACTTATGAGCATTCAAAGAAACAAGAACTCTACAGATATCGGAAAACTTTTTCGGAACTCAAGTAACATGAATGCACAGAAAGCTTTCCAACTAATTGAACGATCAAATGATCAGACTAATTTCAAATTGTTTCTACTCACTTTAATGTCCGAATAGACACAGAAAAAAAAAGAGTTAGCAAAACTGCCCGATTAGAAGAAAAATTAAAAATCAGATAAACTATCGAAGATATGAAAAAAATGTATTGAACCTTTGTTTTAGAGAATTTAATGAGCTTCATTTTTTGTAATAACCTCCGTGACGATGGGATCAACGGTTGTCGAGATATGATGAAAAAACTGAATCCGAGAACCTTTATTTTAATTTTTATGTGAATTTTTTTACTTCGTCCTGAAAACAAAAATAATGTAAAAGATACGTCATAAATATTTATCGAACCTCTTTCTAACAGTCGATAGTCAATAGCGTATGAGAAATGAAGAAATCATCAGAGGGAAAGTTGAAAGGACGAGTATTCAGATTTTAACATCGCGTCTAACAAAGCTCCTCACGCATACGTATATAATCAATTGAATTGCGAAATAATGCGTATTTTGTTAGCATACCATCGTCGATAAATCGTAGGTGCTTGTATTAACAATATATGTACGACCCGGCATGAAACGATGTCACGTATAACGGGGTTATGTTTATGGGTAACAACAATCGAGCATGCACGTATAATAGGTAAAATCATCGCGAATGCGTGCCCGCTCTGTTACAAGTAATTTGCATAACAGTTTTATCAGATTAATTTATACAAGATCCTCCACTCCCTGCCGTGACGACTTGATAGTTCAATTTTGCGTAGGTGATCGGAAGGATTAACATATCAAACGATTTGAATTCTTAATTGCACGTATCTCGAAAGGCTTCTCATCTTTTATTGTCGACGTACGATCAGACGCGATTCAGACCATTCATGTGATCCGTCTCAAGCATATCAAGATCGTCATGCATTTAAAAAATGCAAATTGGAATTGTTATTCTTTCATCTACTTGGCGCGAGACTCTGCCGAGTCTCTTGATTCGATCACCTATTTTTTCACACAGAATAAGATAACTGAGGTTTTTTTCAATTCTGTTTTTCGACAGTTTTTTTAAACAAAATGGAAATATACAGTTTTAGAAAGCTCGGAAGCCTTCGAGGTAACAACTAGTTTATCACCGTTCATTTTTTACAACGTTTTTTTTCTTGGTTACCGTTATTACATAACTTGAGAAGACCTGAGCAGCCATGGAGACAGGGTTTGCAGATTTATTGCAATTTTGATGTTGATTTGTTTTGTTTTTTTTTTCTCTTGTAAAGTCACTCAACTATTCCGAGTGCAACGATCTTGACGTGATCGTCTCTAAAAGAAAAAGTTTTTTGTATAAATGAAAAAAAGAATTTCTCGGCACTCTTTATAATTGCCTGTATCTTCCAAACGGTCGACCCTACGCGATAAACCTTCTGAACTTTTTTTGTAGATAATTTGATTAGCTTCGAAATTGATCGAGATCATTTTTCTCCTGGGACCAGCCGGAAGTAAGATATAGGGTAAAATAGTAAAACAACAAAGTTCGAATGAAAATAATTAAAGAAATGCGAATTATGGGACAAAAGACAACGCACAGAGAATTTCCGGCAGCAGATCGAACTGGCTTCAGGTAATGTTCGAAATCATAACTACCGGAAATGAGAAAAAAAAAAAATTAACGAAGAAACGGAAGAAAAAGACTGCTTTGAATGAAAGAAGGAGGGGGAGGAAGAGTCTCTGAGAGACGGGAAATTGCGTAGGTAGGCAAAGCGTAACGCACTTTGTAAGATAATGTAATTGAAATCTTTCCCATTTCCGTGGTAATAAAGTGAAAGTAATATCCATTTTTCTCTCTCAAACTCGTTTCCTCGTACATTAAATTACCGCTTTCAGATACATACCCGATTGAAAACGAAAATGAAAAGAGAAAAAACTTCTGCATTTATTAATCAATGTCAGCGGAGAAAGAGAATAGTTGTAAGGGTTTAAAAGAATAGAAAGAAAAAACCTCATTTGTCTTATAACTAAGTCGAGGGTCTTTGAGGAGACCCGAGTCAACTTTGAACTTCTTTTTTTCCATTAGCAAGCGTCCCGGACAGAGATGATTCCCCTCGACCTATCTTCGCCGCTGTAACCAGAAGACAAAGCTTATCTTCTTCTTTTTATTTTTCATCCTCCGCGAATCCTCGTGGCTCCACCCTTTTGCAAAATTCATTTACACATCTTTTCTCCAGGCACTGTGTTCTGGTTCACTTAATTTCGCTATTGTCTTACCGAGATTATACTCGTTATTCTCTGACATTACAAAATGGTAATACAAGACTCGAGTAGCAAAAATTGCGAAGACAGAGAAAACGACTTTTTTTTTTGGTTCAAATTCAATTTAAAATAATGAAGTAGGTAATTATTGAATGAAACAATAACGAATAATGATCATAATTAATTAATTAATCATTTCCTCACGGTAAATCCTGTCGAAAGCAAAAGATTAACACCTTTAGTGACTCTTTGTCGATCAATTATATAGTGAGACTATTTTTTATCTAGTTTTTTCTTCTTTCATTTTGGATGAAAGTCGAGACTCGCCATTACAACGAAGAATCGGGGAATCTTCTTTTTTTTTTTAACGAAATTATCTCTCGGTTTCTGTCTTGTTCAATCACCTCTGTCGACGATCTTCGTACTCTGAAAGCTTAACGCGATTTTACGCCAATTTTTATGCTCTGGCCTCCATATTCATCAGGCGAGTTTTTCAGCAAAAAATAAAACAAGAACGGGAAGATTATACAGCTGCGAATTGATCCAGAGATAAAAAAGTGGCTTCAAAACTGTTTCAGTTGGTACAAAAAAAAAAAAAAAATTAATATTAATGATACAAATTTTATTGTTTTTTTTTTCTTCTTTTCATAAGTTGTTGAATTTTCAACAGAGATTATTATGTCTTCCTCAATATTATTCCCTTGAGACTTTGAGACTTCTTCATGCAGACCGGTCAAAGGTCATCGGTCTATACCAAATTATTAAAATCATCTAGGTTCTACGTATTATAAGGTCAGTATATCTGCAGTGACCGACAAGCTTAATGATTGAACTAAACTGTGAAAAAGAAATACGAACCATAAAAATTGGACAGATATGATAAATGGATGATGAATTTGAGTTTTGAAATCAAAATTGAGAAAAAAAATAAATTAGGTATTCTATACTTCGTTGAATTTTGTTTTTTGAAAAAAAAAGAGCCACCCGGTACGTGTTTCGTGGCAGTGAACGTGTTGCGGAGGTTCAGCCGCAAAGTGTAGGTAAACTGATTGCCATAGGATAGAAAAACACGACACCAACCGAACCTTACCTAACATAATTGAACCTCACCTAGTCTTGCCTGGGTTTTCAGGTGTCAGTGATCCCCGCGGTCTACAATGTATGGGCACACGGTTGTAGTATAGAGACTGACTCTAACGCTAGAGTGCTTAAAAGTGTACATTAAGATAGTCCTATTACAGGTACACCTTCAATTACGCAAGTGAAAGTATTACCCGTCTTACATGTTTCAATTTATCATAAAGTCTCCACGCTACGAAACTAGGAAACAAAAAACGAACCGACAATAAAAAAAAAAAAAAACACACACACATGTGTGTCAGAAAAAGGAACAAAGTTATTGTTCCTTTGGTAAAAAATGAAAAAAGAACAAGCCTCTCTTTCGGGTCGTTGACTCCGTAAAATCCTTGGCTCACATATTCATTCTCTGTGAAAAAACAAAAAAACAAAATTATAATTGAAATAAAAAATTGTCCGATAATATTACTGCATGCCTGGTGGGTATATCTGTATATTGACACATGAAAAACTCTACTTCAATGCTCTCTTGCACCTCGCAGGTAATGATACCGTGGATTTCTTATTATACCCAGACTGTGCAGGGTCCACGACCCAGAGGAACAGATTTTTTTTTTTGTTCTGCTTTAGACAATGACTGATTACACGAAGAACAAAGCAGTCACTGTACTGCAACAGTCCGAATTGTATAAACTATTTTACTCAATTTTTTGAGACACTCGTGTTTTTTGCCAATGAATCAATGAAACAATGAATCTATAGAGACAAAAGATCAGGAGGAAAGGAATTCGACTTCTTTTTTTTAAATCCTAGAAGGATTTCTTTTTATTCAGGTCTACCAGAAGGTAACTAAAAAAAAAAAGAGAATTTCATTCCGAAAATCTTCTTGGTTCTTCGCGAAGAAACGCGGACTGTTGAGAAAAGTCGACGTCCCGGTAACGCCCCGCGATTTACGATTAAAAATTCAACATCTGATCAATGATTAATGACTCGGTGATGCAAATGGCGCGAAACCAATGCACCGGAGCCCCTTACAATTAGTCGCCTTCAGAACTTCGCCTTCTCTCATTCGAACGATTCATGGCTTTGAAACACACACCCATACTTATACATCCGTGATATTATTATATTATTCGTCTTCCAGTCTCTGCAACCCGCAAACGAGAATATCTTTCGTGCCTCGACTCGCCTACGCCGCTGTTACTTTGTTCCATCTTTATTTCTATATATTCTGATTGTTTTGTTTGTTTTTTTTTCATCTTCTATAGGTCATTGAACAGAGTATAGAAAAATTATTTTAACGATGATGAGATTTGAAGTATGCAATCCCCCTCCATTTCTGGGAAGTTGGCGCATGCGCGGATCGTATATGATCCACTTCTCGTCCTGTTTTCGCCTTTTTCGCGATTGAAGTTTTTAGCACCTCTGCATTCACTTCTGTAATCAGCAAATTTACCATTTTTGCACTATCGTCGAAAAATCTATTAGGTATAATCCGAGCTGACACAGATTATTATCAATTTTTTTGGATCGGCAGGAAATTAAATAAAAATGTACTGGAGTTTGTAAAATTTGTAATCAATTCAAATTTGAGTGAATTATCGAGTATCACTAGAAGAGCAAAAATTGAAATTACATTCAATAAAAACAAATATTGTTTCAAAATTAAAATTGACAAATTTGATTGAATTGACCCGAATTATCGAGGATCATTTGAAAGAAAAAATATAATGGCAAATCGGTTGAATTGAAAAAAAAAAAAAAAAAATTATCTTAAATTGACAAAATTAATTTGAATCCGAGGGGTTAACCACTCTTGAAGTCCGGTGTACAACAGTGTGTGAAGTCCCAGAAGTCCCGTGAAGTCCTTGAAGTCCCGTGAAGTCCTTGAAGTCCCGTGAAGTCCTTGAAGTCCCGTGAAGTCCTTGAAGTCCCGTGAAGTCCCGTGAAGTCCCGTGAAGTCCCGTGAAGTCCCGTGAAGTCCCTTGAAGTCCCGTGAAGTCCTGTGAAGTCCTGTGAAGTCCCGAAGTCCCGAAGTCCCGTGAAGTCCCGTGAAGTCCGTGAAGTCCCTGAAGTGAAGTCCCTGAAGAAGTCCCCCGTGAAGTCCCCCTTGAAGTCCCTTGAAGTCCCGTGAAGTCCCGTGAAGTCCCATGAAGTCCCTGAAGTCCCGTGAAGTCCCATGAAGTCCCATGAAGTCCCATGAAGTCCCGTGAAGTCCCTGAAGTCCTTGAAGTCCCTTGAAGTCCCGTGAAGTCCCTGAAGTCCCTGAAGTGAAGTCCCTTGAAGTCCCTGAAGTCCCTTGAAGTCCCATGAAGTCCCTTCAAGTGAAGTCCCATGAAGTCCCTTGAAGTCCCGAAGTCCCGTGAAGTCCTTGAAGTCCCTGAAGTCCCGTGAAGTCCCGAAGTGAAGTCCCATGAAGTCCTTGAAGTCCCTGAAGTCCCTGAAGTCCCGTGAAGTCCCTGAAGTCCCATGAAGTCCCGTGAAGTCCCATGAAGTCCCTTGAAGTCCCTTGAAGTCCCATGAAGTCCTTGAAGTCCCATGAAGTCCCTGAAGTCCCTTGAAGTCCCATGAAGTCCCTGAAGTCCCGTGAAGTCCCTGAAGTCCCGTGAAGTCCCTGAAGTCCCGTGAAGTCCCTGAAGTCCCGTGAAGTCTTTGAAGTCTTGAAGTCTGGTGTACGCCATTTTTCGGAGTGGTTCACCCCTCGTTTGAATCGAATATTTGATGAAGAAGATGGATAAATTTTAAAGATATTAAAATTGATTATGAATCATTAAATTTTGATTATTAAATTAACTAAAATTTAACTAATCTTCTACAAATTTCCATTTAAGTCTCTTGAATCAGATAATTATCTCATCTAGTTGAACTGAAAAAATGATTTTGTCGAGATCGATTAAAAAATAACAATAAAATGAAATTAAAAAAAAAAAGGTTACAAAGTTATGCGTTCAATATTTCCGGTTATGATGAATCGATTATGATTCGCCAAACCGGAATGGAGGACGTTAATTATTTCGGCAATTTAGCAACCTTCGATTGTGTAACGGTATAATTATCGCAGTTGCGATTAGCTAATGCAGTTTTGTCTATTGAGTTTCGAGTATCTCGTTACGCAACCAAAGGCACGTTGCCTTCCGTCAGTTCCGAACGTGGCCTGCAGGCTCGGGGCTAGGCTAGGTTAACAATACCTGCGGGACGTATTATACCACGTATACACCTAATATACCCACAGTCCTGGACAATAAGTGGACAGCCGACCGGAGCTGCCCCTGCAACCAACCGTGACGACCGAATGTTAATCACCCATTGTTTCTACGATTATCACGTTTATTTATTATCATTATTGTTATTACTATACCTATGACTCTGTTTCTGTTTCTATTCTTTTTTTTCTTTTTTTTTTCTCTCTCTATTGTCTCTCCTTTTCTATCTTTTAATCTCATTTCATCTACATTGTCATTATTTCGGTTTTTGTTTTTCGTTTTTGTAACAGTAAAGTACAAATGTACGGACTACCATTGTTCAGAAAATTGTACATCTAACATTCATCAGATATTATAAATTATATGTTTTTTTTTTTTTGGTCCCTCAATCAAGTTCCTCACTTTATCAAATTTGTTGTCTAAATAATTCTTCAAAATCATTCGTAGGTTATAAAATTTTATTGGTAGGGTTATAAAAAATCGACTTTGAATTATACTATATTTATTGTTTGACAGATTTTTCAAGTTTTTATTAACTTTTTAATCTTTCATTTCAATCGGTCATTGAATAATTATTATTCTACTTCCAGAGATTGATAATTAGGTCAAGTTAAGATTGTCTTCTTCTTCTTCTATCTGGATCCTCATCATTCGTCGTTATACCTAACGAAAAACGGAGTTAACTTTTTCTTCTTTTTTTTTTTTGTTAAATATATTTTTATATGTCGTTAGTTACGTGGCAGAGGTTCTTTTTACGACTTTAGATTATAGCTATTCATACATAAGTAGATATATATGTATAAGTATATAAATTCTCGTATAATACGTTTTATGAGAAAAGGCCTAACCATCACAGTGTGCTGCAGATCAGGTTTATTTTCAGCTCGTTTAATATCTTCTGGAGAACGTTACAGATACGTAAAACAGCATTTAAAAAAAAATATATATATATATACGTATGTATACGTATCATACAGCTGGATGTAGTTTTACCGATCTCGCTAATTATAAACTCATGCATTCGCCGGGACCTTCTCTTATGGTCTGAAATTTTTACTCGATCTCTACCACCATGTGGTTATACGCGGAATTTAAACAACGCGATTTCGTAACAGAGTTTTGTAATTATTCGACAATTTCAAACGAAACTTACTGAACGATAAAACGCGAGATATTTTTTATTTTTTTTTTATTTTTAAGCAAAGTCGTGAAGGCTAAACGTACATCACGTTAGTGTTTGAAACCCAATAAATCACGTTTCATGATCAATAAAAAATCGTCCACTCGTATTTACCATCTGTGAACAATTATCTAGCTGTTATAGTGATGACGAAATTTTGTAATTTTTAACCGTGAAGCAGAAAATAAATATACGATTGCTAAAGAAGCCTGTAAATCAATACGGAAAGTGGATTTTAATTTTTAATGGAAAATCTATGATCCAAATGAATGTTAAAGCAATGTAAAAATTGAATGAATGTTACAGAACCGCTAATTACAATTTTTTTTATCTTAAAATTGCAATTTTTATCATTATTGTCCTTATCGACGCCAGAATATTCCTCGTTGGTTCTCAAAGAGTATAACCGAATACCTTCGGTCTGATCTACTATCGGTTTCAAATGGAACAGAAATTCAATCACCTTGAATGCAAGCTGTGCGCATTTTATATGCAATTTTATAACAAAAAAAAAACCTAATCACACTATGGCAGAATGAAATTCAGAAGTATTCTGCATTCAGTTGATACTTCGGGTACTCGAAGCACCTCAACTTATCACACCGAGTTCACGAGTCTCTCGATTTTTTTCATCTTGTGGTTTTTAGTTGAAAATGTACAGTTCTCGATCCAGAAAGAGTCTATCGGGTCTCTGAATAATTCGGTCTATTTGGAAACAAAAACAAGACAAGAAAAAATTATATTACCGTAAATTTATGGCAGAGTATAAAATTATGAGGCTAAAACTGGACTGGCCTATTCGGCTTCACTGATCGTGAGCTGATGCGTTTATTCCTAATTGTACGGTTGATTGAGCCCTGCCCTAAAAACCGCCGCCTTGCCATTTAGAGAAGCGTTTTTTAGTTTTTTTTTTTCTTTGTCTTCTCTCTCTTCAGTCGGACAGATCATTGCTCGAGTAGATTACTCCTCTAAATTGGTCTCTGAAACTGCTGCTTCTATATATTTTAGGACAACGACGATGAAGCCATAATTTTTTTCACTGACCTACTTGTATTTTCGATATTTCACTAATTTCCATACAAAGTACGAATAACAGTTTGGTATTGTTAATAATGTTGATCAATTCACGCGTTAATGAAAAATTTGGTTGAATTCATTTCTTTTTCTTGATCATATTTTTCGTTTCCAAATTGGCTTTCTCACGCAAAATTTGA
Source organism: Euura lappo (assembly GCA_018257835.1). Lineage (NCBI taxonomy): Eukaryota > Metazoa > Arthropoda > Insecta > Hymenoptera > Tenthredinidae > Euura > Euura lappo. The sequence continues at coordinate 9,418 of JAEUYN010001101.1, forward strand.
ACGTAAATTTTTCATGATTGAAAATAGAGCACTGCACAGGCAGCAGCATGTGTAAAGTTTATCGTTTATTTATTCGTTAGATATAAGCCGAGTTTGACGGCGTAATCGAGCGCGAATTCTAATATTAGACGATTATGCAACCAACTGCACTCCAGACACCTTGGGGATTTTGAGGTTCTCGCTGTTATGTGGCTGTTGCTAACTTCTGTGCCAAAAATTATTCCATTACGCTGAACAGCCGCAGATTAATTATCACCAAATATCAATTTTCTCGATACGGAAATAAAACACGTAGTTATAAAGGAGGTTAGTTATAACGGTTTTTTCTTCTTATTTCCTTCATCGTTATTTCTTTCTCCCTTTTTCGCACAAATCGTACAAAAATATCATCAGTAAAAAGATTATCGATTATAATCCATCGTTTGAATCTGTGAATCTGAGAAAAATGTGAATTCGATCATTTTTTCCTGCTGAGGGGGGAAAAAAAAAATAAGTCTGACCCTCGTCGATTGTCTAGACTCGACACGAAGCAATTCAGAATCCCAAAGTGCCTTTTTTTGAAAAGTAGAACTTTGAGCGAAAAATATTAAAAATTTCAGAAATCGATCAAATTCGAAACGTCGATTTTGGGGTTGGAAAAAAGTCATTTCAGGAAAGAAGATATCAATAAACTGTAACGTTTTATTATTCAGGATGTTAAAACTGGGGAATATACCCCAAATTTCGTTGAAAAAAAAGAGTTTATTCGACTATACAGCGAAGTGAAACGATAAAAATTAATAACTCTTACGATTATTAATATATCGCGTGTCTAATGACATAAGGACGTAAGCGCCATTATACGACGTTTTGCTGTTTATAATGGCATAAACTCGTATAATATTTTTTTTTCACGCCAATCGCTCTGAAAACGTTCGAAACGTATAGATCAATTGAAATTACGAGATCGAAAAATGTAAGTGCAAAAGGTCGTAAGTTGGGCGGATACGACCTTCTGCATTTAACTGCGAATATTTTTTATCGAAATTTTCGAAAAGACGTCGATTTCGATTTTTCTTTGCGTTTCACGAGTTTTCACAGCTATTTGAAAAAATCGTGAAAAAAATTTAAAAAAAATTGGTGCTTACGACCTTCTGCTCTTAACTACGAATATTTTTATCGAAATTTTCGAAACGTCGTCGATTTCGATTTTTCTTTGCGTTTCACGAGTTTTCACAGATATTTGGAAAAATCGTGGAAAATAATTTAAAAAAAAATTGGCGTTTACGACCTTCTGTTTTTATTTTGTTTTTTAATCTTCCTTAAAAATTGTAATGAAAGAACGACGTATCCGCCCAACTTACGAGCTTTTGTACTTACATTTTTCGAACTCGTAATTTCAATTGATCTATACGTTTTGACCGTTTTCGGAGCGAATGACGTGAAAGAAAAAGAAAAAAAAAAAATTATACGACCTTTTGCCATCAAAATCGCGTTTTTGGCGCTTACGACCTTATGCCATTAGACACGCGATATTCAGCTGAAATTTGGTGTGTAGGTACACTTGGTGCAGAAAAATGCATTCATAAAAAAAAATGTACACTTACGTCTGATTCCCTCCTCCCAATTTATAGCCTTTATTAATATCCCGAGCGAGAATCTGTGCACGTGGATCAAGGTCTGGATGACTGTACATATTACTTAATATTGGCTATAAAAGAGATCGACACTATAGTGGACAAGATTGACAAGAGTGCGTTAGCGTGTTGGACAAATGATTCACACAATACCCATTATACATATATCTATAGGTATATAAATGACTATTTGACACGTGGCATTAACGCTAATTGATGATGCCTCTGTCATTTGTTTGACTCCGCGGTTCTTGGAATTATAAAAAAAAAAAAAAATGATGTTAATTCGAGAATTGATTTTGTTGAAGCGCGCAGTTTGTGAAATATATATATATGTACACCTAATAGACAATTATCGAGATTTTAACGCCCACGCGTAACCTGCATCATTCATCCTCGCAAATTGTCGAACACCTTGAGTTTAATTATTCACCTCTGAATGATGATGATGATGATTGCACTTAGCTTCATCGCCACGTGCTCATTTTTTCCATCATCCTATGTAGCATGAAAAAATATTGTAGCCTGGATTATTATTTGATAGATTTTTTCCTTATCAATAAATTTTTATCATTTTTTTTTTTTTTATAAATTCACGCCGAGAAAGTCGGGTCTCGGTTCGTTTACTCGCATAATTATAAACCGTATAATAACGAAGGTTGCGCGAATATTGTTGACGTCAAGCTCCCCCCCTGCCCGCCCGCCTAGTAATCTCGTATTAATTACACACGCGGCGCGGTTCCTGCAACTTCTCCATGAACATGTGTTGAAATTATAATCATCGTTACATTGTATTATGTTTAATTATTCGTATAATTTTTCTCTTACGGAATACGAGCAGGTCGTGTAAGTATAAATAAACATATATTGTGGCCTGGATTTATTATAGAATATACATATATCTACATAACCGGGCAACGTTTGTTAATTAAGTTTTCTTCTCTGTACTGGATGCAGTTGTAAGAGAGGATCCCGTAAAGATCGTCGACCTTAACGTAGCGTTTAAAACCTCTTCTTGAAATCATTATATTCGCATTAGAGCCCACGTCTCGACGCGGTACGTCGGTCTATTACTTATGGTACTTATCTACGTACTACGCGCTATGAACTATCCAACGTAGCATGTAGCATGACTGTAGAACTTCATCCGTTAAACATGGAAATCTAGAATCTTGATAAGTCTGAAGTAAAAAAAAAAACAGACAGACAGACGTTTCCAATTTACTAACACCGAAACGGATTTTTCCAAAAATTTTTCTTCAACATTCTGAGAAAAATTCATCTTCTCAAATCACCGACATTGACCTGCAGCATTGAAACGATGTTCTACTTTTGACAATTTTTCTTTTCTTTTTTCTCTCGATCGAATTGAATTTCCCTGAATTAATTGGACTTGAATGGATAACCGAAACACTGAAAAATGATTGAAATAATGTTCTTTAAGCTGAATCGATGCAAATTTATTCAAATTTGAATAATTAGATGTCCCAAATGTACCTGAATTATTTCGAATTTCCAGGAGATATTGAGAAATGGATTGAAAATTTCAAATATCTTATAGGGTAGGTGTCCCAATTACGGAGCCCTTAGCGACGTCCATCGCCGTCTCTTAATAAATACTACTCCTTCATCTCTCATTTTGACATTTCAGAGTTTGAGATTGACGAATGAATGTATTTTAAATAATAACACTTTTTTTTTCACTCGATGAATACGAAAATTAATAAAAACTAAACATTAATATAAAACTATGCGCGTGTCCCAATTACGGTGCCTTCGAAAATATCTGTGAACCAAATACGGTGCCCCAATTACGGACAGTGTCCCAAATACGGAGCCCCGATTACGGGCGCAAGTTCTGCGGTAAATGAGCAGGTTAACTTCACTTCACGTGTTATATTCTTGCCCGGAAATATCATAGAAGACGTTTCCAGTATTTACGAACGATTTGTATCGAAAAGAGTGACATACTTGGGAATTCTAAAACATTCGAATACACCTAACCTCCTGTTCTGTTCGAAATTGTTGTATACCGACTGTCCGTAATTGGGTCTAGAAGCCAAAATGCTGTCCCAATTACGGCACTCCGTAATAGGGACAAGTGTTCAAACTCGTGTACCAATTGCGGGCCCCACTATTATTATCAGAAAAAATGGTTAAATTGTACATTTTTCCGTTTAGGTGTTGAATATTATAGTCAAGATGTCATATCAGATAAGTTTTATTGAGTTATGAGTGATAATATTGTATTTGTCGCCATTTGAAAAAAGGTGATTTCTTAGCACTTTGGTTAAGGCAGCTAAGATAATTTCGATCGATGTGTGAGTCCGAAATCGAAATTAAATGTTCAATGGATTACTTGAAGCTTCAACATGCGAGACTACTTGTTTCGTCAAGTTTATAAATCAAGCTTTACGACAAAAATTCACACATGCTGATATCTGGTAGTGCTATTTCTTAAATTAAAGAAAACACAGAGAGGGCACCGTAATTGGGACACCCTCCGTAATTGGGTCACCTACCCTAGTTGACGAATATTATTGAAAGAAAAAATTGAATTGATTCAATTAAGGGAAATTAGGTTGAATTGGAATGTAAAAAAGTTGAGTAGAATTAAATTAGTCAATTCGAACTATTTCAACTGGAAAAATTATCGTGTCACTCTTCAAGTCTTGAATAATTTTCAATGACTTTTTAATTACTAGTAATTATAGTTTTAGATACAATAAAAAAAAAAGGGGTTCAATTTTTCTAAATCACCTAATTATTCAGTCATTTCTTAGCAGTATCTCGTCCACGGTACGTAGGGGGGGGGATTGTGTAATTTTTAAATCGCATGTATAGAAGCCATTAAGCTCGTGGGAGTTTCTACGTGTTTAAATATTCACTCCGCACTTGTTCACTCGACGTAGGTACGTTCATACATACTTATATGCGTTCTAGTCATTACACAGGAACTGTGAAATCTGTTGTGTGATTTGGAATTCATGATTTTAATCTCAAACGCGTGGAGAGCGCGAGAGCAAAATGGAGATGAAGATTGGGACTGGTTTTGAGAGGAGACGATGAGAGGCTTGCGGTATTAAGGGCACTCTTGTTTTACTTCGGTCCTCGTATAATATGTAATGTAAGGGGTAAAACACAGTCGAGGTTTACCTAGCTTCGACAATGAACCACATTAATTACCATAAACGTTTATTAAATGTTGTCACTTCGCCTTAGTCTTAGCGCTTAGCATTTTCGTTTAATTAATAAAGTTTCGACGAGATTATGCTGTATATAATATGATCTATAAACTGGTAGAGAACTGACCTCTGATTGGACGGATCGAGCCCGCCATCTCGAATCGAAGGAGCTCGAATTCAGTTTTTTCATCATATCTTGACAACCATTGATACTATCGTCACGAAGGTTATTATAAAAAATGAAGCCTACTAAATTCCCTACAACAAAGGTTAGATACATTTTTCTCGTATCTTTGATAGTTTTTCTCTAATACACCAGTGAATACGTGCATAATTATCACAAGGTTCCATATCGAGAAAGTTATTATCATTTTCAGCCCTGTATTACACAAAAACTATCAATGATATGAAAAAAATGTATTGAGTCTTTGTTGTAGAGAATTAAACAATCTTCATTTTTTATACCAACCTCCGTGACGATGGGATCAATAGTCGCCGAGATATGATGGAAAAACTGAATCCGAACAACAATTTGTAGATCTATGTAACACCAATTAATTTTTCTATTTTCACCGATTTGACTGACTGTAGGTTATTTTAGTATCTAACCTGTAACGTTATTGATTGGTTTTCGCGGTTCTGCGATTTGATAACGCAATGCAATTGTTTTACTCACATTTGTTGGTTCACGAATTGAATTAGGATTGAACCAATTCGGATGTAGGTAGGTGGGGCTCAGGTTTAATTAACCACGAATTGTACATCTAGATAAAGCTCGTAGAATTTAGATGGACATTGTCCAACGGATGAAACGATATCCTTGCCTATTACCGTTTATATAATAATTATCAGTAATCCGTTGAAATTTAATAGTAGCTAAATTACTTAGGAATTTGAATTGATATAACGATTTCATCGAATACAATTAAGAGGAGAAAAAAATTATAATTTCCAACTCAATAGATTTTAAAATTGCTAAACGAATAACTCAATATTGAAAAAGATGCAGATAATTATTCGACTATAACATGTATCTCTTAAAAATCATCTCCCAAAAATTCAATTTTCTATACTTTTAGAGTCACTAATTCAGGTAGATTTCTCTACTTCTTGATGACGATTTTTCATTTTAAAAATTTTTTTGTTGTTGTTTTTCTATTCTTTCAATTACAGAACATATATGATTGCAATTCGATCTTTAAATATTACGTAAGTAATGTAAACATATAGTTTCACGATCCAGAAAATAATACTTATGATGTATATACCTGTAACGAAAAATTCTCAGTGGTGTCTTGTCCGATCCATTTGCCTCTTGGTTTATATTGCCTGATCTTGGCTCGAACACCGACCCACTCCGGTCTTGCCTTTCTCGGATATCGAAGGTGACCCTTGAAAAATAAAAGAAGCAGAAGAAGAAGAAGAAGAAGAAGAAGAAGAAAAACACCATCACGTAACAGAGAATCACTCGCTCTCTTCATCTAACGCAGTCCGTTCTCTGCGTGGGATAAAGATTTCCGAATTTTGACCAAACTCATAGTTATCATAACCCTAGGGTAATAAATTGAAACTAGGATCCTCGAACCGCGCTCATTTTTTTAATCCCTTCGATTTTATCTTTCATTCTTTTTTAATTCAACACAATTGAAATTTTTTTGTTTTTACACTCTGACAAAAAAATATAAAAACTGCATTTTTTTGTGTGTTTTTCTTTGCTAATTGTCGAAAAGAAAAAATGAATTTTACACTTTTTTTTTTTAACCTGATTCTGTTCGTTAAATTCATACATTGCGCGTCGTTTGAATTTATTATCTGCATCGTCTTGACGTCGGTTACGTAACCAGTTTTAGTCTGACTCATAGTATCACGTAGCCTGTCAGATGTCAGTCGTCAGATAAAGCCCAGGCTTAAAACCGCGCGCACATGTGACGATCTACGATCGGCTTTCTTAACAACCGCGAGAAAAAGAAGAAGAAGAAGAAGAAGACTTTGACAAAAAACGACGGGGTAAAAAAAGAAAAAATTAAAGAAAAAAAAAAAAAATTGAAGCAAAAATAATAACAAGAAACTCGCTTATTTTTTAGCCTTGAGTAAATCCACCACGTGGCAAACTTTAATGATTCATTAGAACGACGTTGAACGTTTTCATTAGTTTTTTTTCTTCTTCTATTTTCACCGCTTGCCTCACAATTATTCAAATAATGAAATCATATTTACTATACGATATTTATATTTGAGAAAAAAAAAGGGTTTCCATCGTTCTATTCCTTCTTTTTTTTTTTGTTCAATGAATATGAATTTTTGCACCAGAGTATTTTTTTTACCGATATCGCGATTCGCCAGGGTGTAGATAGACGGGGGGATATATCCCCCTGATCCCCTTTCAATCGCTATTGCCGCAACTCCAACAAAGATAATTAATATAGTATTGTACAAACTATATATGATTTTTATTTTGTCATTTTTCGGTTGAAAATATTGGGAATCGAATTGAGGTAATTAATTAGCGTTGTTAAATAATTAGGATAATTAATCGACGAATTGAAGCCACGCTTATTTTCAGATTATAAAATGAAAATGAACATTTGAAGAAAATCTAATTTACTATGAATGAATGAGTGTAATTATTAATGAATAACAGTTTTCCTAGTTCTGGAATTTTTAATTGATTACAATGATTATCCTTTATTATAAGGACGATAATCCCATCATTTTTGTGCATAAATTTCATACTTTCGATATTTCTATAAATGAAACATTTTTATTATAAAAAATTCATTATCATTATATCGTCTCACATTGCAGGGTAAACAATTTGATTTGATTTTCAAGTTGTTACGTTAGTTTTTCGATAATTTTATGAATTTTTGTTCTACTTCTACCATGTTTTTTGCTTTTTCACGAATCAATCATTTTTACTCGTTTATTTAGTTTTTTATCCCGTATCGCGAGTATAAGGTATGTGTATTTGTATATAATAGAACGCGAGTATCGTGGGTCCAGGTATGTAGTAGAGGGATTGGATAAAGGCCAGGTTTCTATTCCCGACAGGAACTCGAATAATGTATGGGGTGCTGTGCGGGGTTTGTTACGGGCCAGTAGATCGGCAACGTACACACTTCCGCTTTACCGCTCCGGATGTCACCCGTCACGTGATCCTAATTGATAGCTCGCGACGTGAAACTACCCGCTCAGATCAGATCCGATCACCTGAAACATCGCAGTGGAATAATTCAATCGAATTTTTTTTTTCTATCCATTTTTCATTCCGGTTATAAAAAAAAATAGGAAACTAAACTTTATTTTTCTTTAATTTATTTTTCACTTTCTACTTGATCATTTTTTTTTCTTCAGTGTCAAATTTTTATTCGTTAATTAAAATAACGACGGAGACGACCTCGTTAAAATTTATTTCGTTTAGAATATCGAAGTATGAAAGTATATATATATATATATATATATATATATATGAAAAAAAATAGCCCCAGGAGTATGCCTAGCAGAGCTCGTTATATCTAGACGATAGTCTCTGTTTCTTTTCGAGGGCGAAAGAAGAAGAAAAAAAAAACTAAATATATCCGAAGAAAATAAAACAGTTTGAAACTATGAAAACTAGGAGGGGAATTTTATTCGACACGGTCATAATTAGCGAACATTGATGTAGCAGGGTTAACAGGGAAAAGTTCATTCAAGTAGGAGAAAAAATCTTTTTTTTTTTTTAAATATCAGACTTTTGGAACGAGTCACTTTTGCTTTATATTTCTGACTCAAAAAGTACTAATTGAATTATTTTAATACTGCATAAGCTGAGTCTCAAAATATTGTCTTTGTCTTTTTGGTTTGGAACAAAATTGTTTTTGTATCCCATGAAAGATTCTATGAGATTTCATCAAAATCGAGACAATTTCATCTTTATTTTGTCTATAGAATTATATCAATCTATGATTTTATCTAGTTTGATCGAATCTTATGAAATTTTATCTGAAATTCTGTGATTTTCAATCTATAGCTATATACGATTTAATAAAATATGATGCAGCTCGGATAAAATCAAGATCGAATTGTGTAGCATTTGATCAAATTCGATAGAATTTTATCTATCGATAAAAAAAAAACAGTTTTTTTTTTGTTAATTTTTAGTTTGACCACCATTTCAAAGGTCATAGATCAGTAGATCGGAACAAACGAGTGAATGTTCTAACGGTCCGGGTCAGTCAGTCCCGGGGATTCCGCGAAACGTATGTCAGTATGTATGGGCAGACACATACATGTGTGATCACAAAGTTGCATACATGCGGGTTATGGGCGGGGCGTAATTGGCCAGTTGCGCAACCGGCTTCGTAATTAGGTACGGTTCTCCGCTGTAAATTGATACGCGCGTATCCACATCTATGCGGATAGTAATTCTATACCGGCGTGTATATACGTTATGACATATATACATGCACTGACTGGCTAACAGAGTCCAGAGATACTCGACGATGTTTGACAGACACAACGTTTGTTAATTTTTTTTTTATATTTTTTTTATACGAAATATATGTACATGAAAAATTATATGAACTAGTCATTTTATTTGTAGTAAAAAAAAAAAAAAATTGTGTCTTTAGAAATGTGTAACGAAAAAAACATAACTGTGAATTTATTGAACATTGAGAAACTCCGTGTGGGAAACAAAATTCTTAATTTTCTCATACTTTTTATCGCAGAAATAAAAAATTTTGTAGTAAATTTGGGTATGTCTTGTATATGGATAATAATTTCCAATAAATTGTTGGAAGTTCACAACTAATATTTCTAACAGTGAATTCAAAACTCCGTTTCAACACTGTAAAATAGTACCTACATTGTGTATCAAGGGCGCAAAACACTATTTTTCGAGTGTGAAATTTGCAGTACGAGCCGAAGGCGAGTGTACTGCAATCATCACACTCGCCAAAATAGCCTTGCGCCCGTGTTGCACACGATTTTTTTCTCAACACCTGGTCTGCAAAAATGCCTCTTTTCAGACCGAGTGAGCGGGCGCAAAACGGAACTTTGCGCCCGAGGGCAGGAAAAGAGTCGTTTGCGCCCGCTTTAGGCGGGCGTAAAGCACATTTCTGCCCGAGGGCCGAAAAGATCTGTTTTGCGCCCGCTCAAGAGGTATGAAAAGTGGCATTTTGCGACCGGGTGTAAGAAAATATATTTTTTTCATGGTAATTTACAAGAATTGTACTGAAAGTTTGACTCACGAGCATGAGTTAAAAAAAATTGATAAACTTTCCTGTTAGTTTAATCATCAATTCAAAGAACGCTTTTCTGTAGATTTCTGTTGAAACCCGACCAAATATTGAAATATATGTATGTTTGATCGGTTGTCAACGAAGTTTCTCGCATATCGTGAAACGTGTGAAGAGACGGTCATACGTTCTTGTGCAAATTGATTCAACAAATCTTGTACACATACATCGTGTGTCTATTTACCGACTATCAGCTGTTTCACACTTCCTTAACAGGCCGAGGACCGCGATCGTTCTCTTTATATTATCTTGTGCTGGTCAGTCATACCTATCCTACTCCTCCTACTGAGTTTATTTTAGTGCATCGAGTTTTTTTTTTTAATTTTTTTATCATTATTCTCTTATCTGTCATCTCATCAATTATCACCTCCTCGGATGGATAACCCTGGACCATCGTATTTTAAGACGAGGTCAATTCTCCTGAGATACCGTTGCAAACTGGTCAGTTTACACTTCGTTGGCTTTTTTAAATTTTAATCTACTTTGCACGTGACTGAATACACAGAACGTATACAGCCTAGTGCAGGAGACACCCGGAGAGGTTCTCAAACATCCATCCTTATCGCCTATTCAAATTTGATCGTGAGAATAAGAATCGCGAAAAATTCTTCCGAAAATTCACAAATTTTTGCACAACATTTGGGACGACGCGTTTTCAGATACTGTCTTTGAATCCTCGTCTCAAAGAAGTGAAATCCGAGAGGAGAAGCTGAGCAGCCTGAGGTTAATTTTAATCCAGTTTGACAGGTATAACGTGGGGGGAGGGTTTAGAATTTTTTTAAAATTTTTTGTGAGACACGTGGTCGTTATCATAGAGGAGCTGAAAAAAAAGAAGCTTCAAGACGTAAAGACGCTAAGGCGCCAAGTCACCTCTGGCTTCTACTGTTTATTCAAGTTAATAACGCAGTCTGTGATTCTCCGGCTGTTCGTACCCAGGCACATAGAGGCGGAGCTATCTCTTCTCGGCCATCTCTGCACAACCTCCGCTTTTATGCCGAACACTTACAGTCAGGACTGTGTTCCTTAATTTTCTTTCTCGCCATTCCTTTTTTCTTCAATATATATGAATTTTTAACTACTCTCTATGTTCTGTCTTACTACGCTTTCTCACACATGATCGGACACTATCTCGACTTCTGTTCTTGAGTCAGAGGTCAAGATAAACCGGGACATCAGATCGATCAATTATCGTCAGACTTGATGATCGATCCGATCCTCGAATCGTTGAATCTAGATTACGTTTTAAACTCCTCGGTTCGCTGTTTTTTTAGAAAAAAAAAAAGAAAGTATATTAATCACCCCGACAATCAGGAGTTGAGTTTGCACTATATCTCCACGTCTTGAGGTCTTCCAACCATTTTCAGATCGACGTCTGTCATAAATTTCGCGGATTTTTCAATATCAGATATGATCAGATTTTGGCTTCCATCGGTTCAGTACTTTTCGAATTGTTTGAAATTGGTATCGGAAGGTTTTTTGGGTCACCGATCACGAATCTGAAGTAAGATTTGCAAAATTTGATATAGCGAATCGAATATGAAGAAGATAATTTGAGAAACCTTCGGATTTTGATCAGAATTGATACATGAAGGTTTTGTGGGTCGCGGATTCCGATTCTGAACACAGATTTGCGAACTTTAAAACAGTGAGTCCAATACACTGGTGAAAAATGTTTCATTCCAAAAATGTTCCGATTTTGATTAAAATTCCTATCCGAAGGTTTTTTTAATTACTGAGAATCAAACCTGAACGCAGATTCGCGGTATCTGGAATCGGGAATCAAATTAGCTGCAAAAAATTCTAAAAATGTTCCAATATAGACTATGAATAGACTATTTCGTTGAATTTCCAGAAATTCGAAATGAATGACAATATTTTTTAGTACCGAAACACATTGGAAGCCATCAGCTTGTCGACCAAGCCTCCCATTGTCTCCATTGTCAGAACAGACCTTCCTAATAATTTCTGTCACTGACGATGAATCTGATTGGTTGATGAGGTCGAGTGGTAATTGTTAACCGGACGACGAGTTATCAGATAAGATATACCGTTTGAATTTTCGATTTTAGTCCGTCTCATTATACCGTCGTCATCAATGTCACAACCGAATTGAATAGAAATGAAAAAAATGAATAAACGGTATATACACGTATATATGTATATATATTTGCTTTTCCACGTCTGTAATCAATTCTATCTACGGTACGGATGTCACGGTCACGTATTTAGCTAACTCGATTGAAAGGTATCACTCGTTTCATCTACGTCTGCAGGTACTGATTTGGCAAGTTAAAACAACTTTCGTGAATATCAATTCAGCCAACATGACTTTCGACCATAGAAATTGAAATATCAAGACAGCAACGTATCCCATGCAGAAATGAAATTTCAACCGGGGAAAACTGTCTAGGGCCCTTTTAGGAATCGGAAAAAAGGTGACATTTCTGGATAGATTTCCCCATTAGAAATTGAATTGCTTCGTGGGACCTGGAATATTAGAAGCGTCTAATCTTATCATGAAATTTTTTCAGCTCTGGTCTCAAACGCGGGTTTTGATTGGTCGTCGCGGCTCTCCGTCGCGATTCTAGCTTGTTTCGAGAAGTTTTGTTCCCGGCGAGGCTCGTAAATACAAATTACTTCGTTTCAAGCATATACGGCTACGTCGACCCAGGTTAAACACCTCGTCTGCCCTCCGACGTTCTCGTTGTTAGTTTCAAACTGACTTACGAGCCAGCCTCTCTCTAGGCTCTTTTTTTATTTATAACACACGAATCTTGGTACCTGCTACCCACCCGCAGCTATGTGATGGCAAAAAGGCGACGATTACATCCGAGGTCGGGGAAACAGACTCGAAATTCCGAAAAATTATCTTATTCTTCCCCCTTTTTTTTTCTAAACAATCATCAGAAACGAGAGGAAAATAAGATTCAAGTAACACTGCAATTTTTTTTTTTCATCTTTATAGGTATATGTGTTTGGAATTTCATGTGGAATTCATTCAGAGTAAATATGCTCTGATATCAGTGGAAATAAGTGACGTGACTTTGCTTTGTACCTACTCCTGAAAATTTGTATCTTTGTCAATTTCAATATATTCCATAAACGAATGAAATCCCTAAAGATAGAATTCCAAAGAGCTTCTGGAATTGGAGAGATTGTCTCTTTTTTCGAAGATTCTTATTTTCATTCAACTGTTAAGGATGTATTGACCGTAGAATCTCAACCAAAAGTGATTCTCGTCGAGAATATTAGGTACTTCGGGATGAGATAAAAATCGGAAAAAAATTGACCACTGTCAAGACGATCAAAGCATTAACTTTGAATAATAATAATGCCCAAAAGTTATCAATAAATTGTTTGAACAAAACATTGTTTAACAAATTTTCTGGTAACGTTATTTTTTTTCATCTCAAATGGGATGCCCTAATCTTTCTGAATACACATGATTTTTTTAAGAATTTTGTCACTATTTTTACATTTCCGCTTTCGAAAATTTCCAAATTTTGAAAAATGGAAATTAAAAATCTGAATTTTGGATATGTATTTGTGAAAACGATGTAGATTACAATTCCGAAGTTTCCGGAGCGTGGAACGAATAGTTTCGTAAATACAGCCTTTACAAATTTTCGAAAACGGAAATTTCAAAATAGTGACAAAATTCTTAAAAAATGCACGTGTGTTCAGAAAGATTAGGGCACTTATTTGAGATGAAGAAAAATAACGTTACTGGAGAATTTGTTAAACAATATTTTGTTTAAACAATTTATTGATAACTTTCGGGCATTATTATTATTTAAAATTAATACTCTTATCACCTTTATCATGGTTGATTTTTTTCCGATTTTTATCTTATCATGAAGTACTCAATTTGCCGTAGAGAATCATTTTTTGGTTGAGATTGTACGGCCAATACATCCTTAAACGGATCGATTGTGATTGATGAATTCTGAAAGTAAAAAATAAAAAACGTGATGCGAATCTGAGAGACTGAGAATAAAAGATGAAAAAGTTTGCGAACGTTGCATGCAAGTGATGATCGCTCTTCATTCGTCTAATTCGTTATGCATATTCATATAAAATAACGGGGGTCAAGGTTAATCTGATTCCTTTTTTTTTTCTTCACCGCAAATATAGCAGTATATATGTATACATATGTATATATTTCAATTTGATATACGTGGAGAAATGACGTCAAAACTTTGTCAGACTTTTAACGACTTTCGCGTAGACTGTAACTACTACAGTTCCTTCCGGGTTGTCCCATTAAATTATTCAAATTTCCCCCTCTCTCGCATAATTGAATTGCACAGAATTAATTATTAAACTGAATAAGGACGCATTCGCTGCAGTTCTACGTCAAATTATACCAGTTATTAGGTTACAGTCGTCGTGTCGTCGTGTAAAACCGTGTTTCCGAAATACGAATTTTCCACTTTATTTCTTATCTTAGTATATAGTTTACGACAAAAAAATTATAGCATATTTTTTTCTCGTTACAATAGAACGAAAATTACTAGATTCTGACGTCATCCATGATAAGGTTACAGCAAAAACGCTGAAATTCAATTGCCTTTAACTTTTGTAATTAACATTTTTAACGGAAAACAAAAAAACGTGACCTGACTATTTTGAGTTCCGATAGGAAGATAGATAGAATTTTATTGCTTTTGGAGGAGGGAGGGGGTCGGTTTACAGTTTACTTACAAAATTAAAAAAACTTGACGACATGAAGTAGTTAAAATTTATGACTTGTTTTTTACTCATGAATATTAATATTTTGGAATAAAAAATTGATGCAAACTCCAAATTTTCAAGAGAGAAACATTCGAGGAGGAAGGGGGGTTAGGTGGGTTACAGTTTAAAAACCGCTGTAAAAATTCGCCGACGTTGGGGCCTGAGGCGAAAAAAGTAGTAAAATACAACACAGAACAAAACGAGGGGGGAAAAAAAGGTAAAAGAGGTTAGAAAAAGACGCGGGTTAGGGAGAGGGGAGGGAATGAGACTCCTTTGGTGACCTTGAAAGAGCTGTTTCGCGTTCGCGAAATATAAAACTGTTTGAGTATCTTTTGGTAGCTTTCGACCTGCTCGAAGTTACATACGCAGGTTTTATAAAGCCTCGAAAGGAACGACAGA
The DNA here is from genome assembly GCA_018257835.1 of Euura lappo. Classification (NCBI taxonomy): domain Eukaryota; kingdom Metazoa; phylum Arthropoda; class Insecta; order Hymenoptera; family Tenthredinidae; genus Euura; species Euura lappo. The sequence goes on from JAEUYN010001101.1 coordinate 24,631, forward strand.
AACAAAGAGCCTAAATAAACAAAAGATTTCTCGTTACAATTATTCTTTTCTTGTTTCAGTTTGCTTCGTACTTATTTTTTCTTTTTTCTTTTTTTGTTTCTGCTCAGCCTGCTTTCTCTCAGCGTCTTAGTTTTTTACACCCCCTTCTTTTATTCTTTATGTTTAGTTTTTGCCTTTTTTTTTCTTTTTGTTCAACACTTCTCGTTTTGTTGAACCATTGTTCTTTTGTTCTTGGGACTTTTATTACTTTTAAACATAATCATCGAAATATATTTTATACGGAAGAAAGAAAACAAAATATGTTCAGATATTTTCAGTTCAAAAAAACAAAATATGTATGTGTTCAGATATTATCAAACAAAAGTATTGAAATATCATATATTCGTTATAACGAAATGAATGATTGATTTTATTGAACTTTTGTGACAGAAACTCAACAAATTTAATTTGAAATTGAAAAAATTGCACGGTGAATTTTTTCAAACAACTTTTCATCAGCTGCTGATGGATTGATTGATTTTTTTTTCCACATTGAAAAATTGAAATAGTATTTAATTAATATTCTCTACTTGTTACTTTATTTCTGACCCAAAAGTTAATTACAATAGTAATAAATTTGAACCAACAAAAATAGAGAAATCTTCTACAAAAATCGACGAATAAATACCGAGGAAAGTTGTTTTTTTTTTTTTTTTAGATGAAGTTGAGGGTAATTTAATCAGAAACAAATAACTGATGAATTATTGAGTCTGGAAATTTGGGAATTCGCTCGAGTTCTATTCGGAATCGAGCGCCCAATAAGTCAATTTGTCCAAAGTTTGAAAAACTTTGAAATTATCATTGAATGGAAAGAACAATGAGTAGAAGTTGAATTATTATAAATCTGAGGGAATTCGAGGAATTAGTTGATAATTGAAGAATTAAAGAAACTGCGAATTCTGAGGTCAGATGCCTGTCATGCACGAAGAGGTATAAATAAATGAGTAGGTAATAAGTTTAAACTTAACAAAAAGAAAGGAACGTTAATTTTCTCCAACCGCTTTTCTCACGAGGTTTAACGTTTCTTTATTTTCATTTTTATTCAACGTCTGGAATTCTATAGTAATATGTTTCGAATTCTTCCACTTCAGTAATGGATATGGCGAGCTACCAGCGTGAGATAGAAACTGGAAATATCTAGGATTCCACCTTATCAAACTCTCTACCACGTCGTTTAACCCAAATTCCTCCCCCTATTGTACCTAAGTGCCTATACCGAAAATAGAACCTTATCAACGGCGTAATTATTCAACGTCTCCATTGTTCAGAAGCTTAGAAAAAAAAAAGATTCTTCAAGTTTGAACTATGCTTCTAACAGAAATAAACGAGCCACTTGTTCTTTTCCACAAAAAAAAAAAAAAAAATGAATTTTTTTTAAATTATGTAACTTTGCGAAAAGCAGAGGTAGACTAATGATTTAAAACGCATTTTGAAGCTTGAAATTTCTACTCTGCTTATGATATAAAAACTGTCATTTTATTTCTGGAAATTTCGTTCTCTATAAATAATTCGAAAACCAAAATCATCGAAATGAGATCAGATATTGTCGATAAAAAACACATAGAAATTGTATTAAAAACTCAAGTCGTCATTTTCGGTTTGATTAAAACAATCTTTCTTCTACTCTATAACCAAAGAAATATGAAAAAAAAAAAAATGAATTTTTTTTAAATTATGTAACTTTGCGAAAAGCAGAGGTAGACTAATGATTTAAAACGCATTTTGAAGCTTGATATTTCTACTCTGCTTATGATATAAAAACTGTCATTTTATTTCTGGAAATTTCGTTCTCTATAAATAATTCGAAAACCAAAATCATCGAAATGAGATCAGATATTGTCGATAAAAGATTGATCACATACACATAGAAATTGTATTAAAAACTCAAGTCGTCATTTTCGGTTTGATTAAAACAATCTTTCTTCTACTCTATAACCAAAGAAATATGAAAAAAAAATGAATTTTTTAAATTATGTAACTTTGCGAAAAGCAGAGGTAGACTAATGATTTAAAACGCATTTGAAGCTTGATATTTCTACTCTGCTTATGATATAAAAACTGTCATTTTATTTCTGGAAATTTCGTTCTCTATAAATAATTCGAAAACCAAAATCATCGAAATGAGATCAGATATTGTCGATAAAAGATTGATCACATACACATAGAAATTGTATTAAAAACTCAAGTCGTCATTTTCGGTTTGATTAAAACAATCTTTCTTCTACTCTATAACCAAAGAAATATGAAAAAAAAAAATGAATTTTTTTTAAATTATGTAACTTTGCGAAAAGCAGAGGTAGACTAATGATTTAAAACGCATTTTGAAGCTTGATATTTCTACTCTGCTTATGATATAAAAACTGTCATTTTATTTCTGGAAATTTCGTTCTCTATAAATAATTCGAAAACCAAAATCATCGAAATGAGATCAGATATTGTCGATAAAAGATTGATCACATACACATAGAAATTGTATTAAAAACTCAAGTCGTCATTTTCGGTTTGATTAAAACAATCTTTCTTCTACTCTATAACCAAAGAAATATGAAAAAAAAAAAATGAATTTTTTTTAAATTATGTAACTTTGCGAAAAGCAGAGGTAGACTAATGATTTAAAACGCATTTTGAAGCTTGATATTTCTACTCTGCTTATGATATAAAAACTGTCATTTTATTTCTGGAAATTTCGTTCTCTATAAATAATTCGAAAACCAAAATCATCGAAATGAGATCAGATATTGTCGATAAAAGATTGATCACATACACATAGAAATTGTATTAAAAACTCAAGTCGTCATTTTCGGTTTGATTAAAACAATCTTTCTTCTACTCTATAACCAAAGAAATATGAAAAAAAAAAAAATGAATTTTTTTTAAATTATGTAACTTTGCGAAAAGCAGAGGTAGACTAATGATTTAAAACGCATTTTGAAGCTTGATATTTCTACTCTGCTTATGATATAAAAACTGTCATTTTATTTCTGGAAATTTCGTTCTCTATAAATAATTCGAAAACCAAAATCATCGAAATGAGATCAGATATTGTCGATAAAAGATTGATCACATACACATAGAAATTGTATTAAAAACTCAAGTCGTCATTTTCGGTTTGATTAAAACAATTTTTCTTCTACTCTATAACCAAAGAAATATGAAAAAAAAAAAACACTTGTAGCTTTTCTACAGCCATTTACGCTCTATTTGAGACTGAATTTTATCTGGATCGATTAGTGATAATCGTATCTTCCGCTTTTGTCTGATAAACAGTTACAAAAAGAGAGTAAAAATGAATGAAAAATTGCGTAATTCACGGCTTATGCATAGCCGGGGGGGCGTCGGGGTCGTTCCGCGTTGAATAGAGGAGTCAGCTGAAAACCTCCGCCTGGTAACAGCTGATTCCCTCTGCTCGGCGACCCTCGTGGACTTTCGTAATTCCCGTGTCGACGTCGCGTCGTCGTCATGCAGACCGGAAACTGGATCTCGCGCCCGGGATGTTTGCCCGAGTTCCGGAACGGGTCCGCTCGTCGATTACAGACCAGAGTCTCCGGGCTCTATCGGTCTAGTCTGGAACCCATGAACCCCAGGATTCTCTTACCCAGAGAATTATTGTCAAAATTGCCAAAAGGTATTTGCAATACTCAAAAATATTTTTCCACACGATTTTACGAAGCTATTTTCTCTTTTTTTTTCTAATATTCGCGGAATTGACTCTACGGGTGGAAAGATTTCAGATTTCCTGGTCTTTGACTGTTCAGAAAAGATGCCTTTGGGGCCGTGCATAAATGACGTCACCACTCAAGGGGGGGGGGGAGTCACCGAAAATGTGACGTTTTGTGACATGGGGAGGGGGGGGTTCACGCAAATGTGACGTCACATTTCGAAATTTTCATTTTTCTTCAATATTCAGTCAAAAAACTGTCTCAAATTTGAAAAGCCCGCCCGAGGGGGGGGTCCAAGCTTTGTGACTTGGTGTGACATGGGGGGAGGGGGGGTCAAAAAAGGCAGAATTCATGGTGACGTCATTTATGCACGGCCCCTTTTTCAAATGAAGAGACAAAATTTTTATTTAATCTCATTTTTACTCTAATTAATGACGAAAAGTATCGTGTAAGAACAGGAAAATGTTATTTTAGATCAGGAACCGATAAATATCAGACCGAATTTTGATCGAATCAAGTAAATTATCTGTTCATTTTGAAAAGTTTACTTTTCTGAACTGCAGTTCAAGACCTGAAAATTTGAAATCGGTTCACCGTAGAATTTATTTCGTGCTTATCAAAATGAAAAGAAAAAATATTCGCGAAATCGTGTGACGGCTTTTATTGTGTTGCGAGTGCGGAAAGTGATCGATATTCGTCGAGTGCGAAGTTGTATCACACGAGCGCGATCAATCAATATTTTTTGTAACTTCTGCTACGAAAAGTTTGATTTGGGCAAAAAGCCCTAGTGCGGAAAGTGTAATGAGAAAAAATCTAGTGTGGAAAGTAAAACTTTTCACACCGCTTCGAAATGAAGTACTTGACGCACGCTAAACAGAACAAACAAAAAATCTATTTGAGAGTATGAGAAAAGACTTTTGGCTGCAGGGTAGACTTTTTGGAAATTTCAAGTTTTACAGACGTTCAGATTGGGATCGGGAAACGCTATATTATCCCGATGAATTATATCTACCATTGTGATAAACGTATTTGCATACAGGTGCGCGAAGGTAAACGAGAACTTTTTCACTTGTTATATGGTTTTATACACTCGTTGTTGCAAAGTATTTATTTCGTTGTAGAAAGCGTGAGACTCTCGACGACTCTCTCTATTCCTATTCCCGTCTCTTTTTTTTATTCTCCCCTCTCCCCCTCCTGAAACAATCACCAAGGAGTCTGAGTAAATCCTTTCGTTTTCGATTTCAGAATACGTTTCATATTCTTCAAGGATAGCGGATTTCGGATTCAAAGACCGTTTCGTTGACATGTATATATATATATTTTTTTCTCTTCTTTCTACTAAAACCCTACGCGATTTTGCTTCTGAAAAAGAGCGAGCTTATAGACTCTTGGTTACTGTATTGATTAAATCCTTATATACGCTTTTTATACTCTGGTATCGTATTTAATTTCGTCAGAGAAACCAATATTTTTGTTACGATCATTTTATTATTGGTACCATGATGACCCCTTTCTCTCTCCTCTTCTCTCCTAAAATCAGTTGAAACTTCTTGAAATTCCTGAAATATTAGGCAGATTAATAATGTAATTAGATTAGTTGGTAGATTATAAATCATTTAAAATCATTGAAAATTACGTGACAATCTTTTTGAGCTAATTCGAACACTTATGAATTGATTAGAAATCTTGTGTGAAGTATCCTAAAGTCTTTGAGATTGTTCAAAAAATAATTTGAAACAGATTCAAACCCCTGAGATATATTATTTTAATCATGAAAATACGATTAAAATTTATTTGAACTCTGTTTCGATGATCGAAGTCCAGAATGACACCGAAATTGATGAATGATTGAACCCATGACTTTCCCTCCGTCACCTGTATCTTTTTATAATTTCTAAATTCGCGAGTTACAAGCGGCGTATGATTTGTGATTAAAGTCCGACACCGAGTATACACGAGGATGATGGATGTATTCAATGCTCGCCTCCCACTGACACCGAACACACACCGACTCTTCACATCAGCCCGTGGCTCGTGTGTGTGTTTCGTTAAAAAAACGTACTGTGCAAAGTCGTGTGCCGGTGATGGTGCGCAAATGTCTCGTGTCAACGACCCGTGCATCGTATGTACGTGTTCTGCACTAGGTGGATAATGGATATGACTGGCACACTGTGCATGTACGCACACTCCACGTTCTATTCTCTTCTCTTCTCGCGAACCGTAGGTAAACCTTACCTCGCGGAGTTTAATACTTGGCTAGAATGGGTTTTCTCTTATGTGTGTCACGCGAATGCCCCGGACCGGCGGTATCACACCTCGCGTGTAACGTGCAACGAGCAACGTGCAACGTGCGCGAGCGAATGCGATCGTCGGATTATCGCTCACACGTGTATGCGAGTGTCTGTAGGTACATCGTACACATATGGATATCGAGGAGAGAATGGCAAGAAGTAAAATTGCAGGGATCGCATCGGTACGAGGACGAGGAGCAATAGAGGGCGAAGGGGGCGCTGTATGAACTGGTTCGAACTAGATTTTAACACTTTTCATATGCTACTTGCGCCGTCGTTATGACCGTCGCATCTGGGCTCCAATCAATATCGTAACATATCATATCGTATCAGTTGGTAACGGTTAATTCAATGGGATATCGCATTTGACACCGGGTTTCCTTTTTATCGGTTTACATTTTTCAACATACATTTTGAGAGAGTTTACTGTAGTTTTATACTCGCAGCGTCGAAGGTGTAAGAAAAAGGATTCGGTTTACGACCCGACAATGAGATACTAATATCCTCTAGCCGAGAAGAGAGATTTATGTCCTTAGAGGTCAGAGAACAGAAGTTCTTTGAATACCTCAACCGTGACGAGTCTCTTCTTATTTCTAGATTTTTGTATTCCTTCAGATTGTCGACTTTAAGTTTCTTTCAAATGTCACGGTCGACACATTTTCTACGTTAGACGTCAGACACAAACTTGAACATTGTGCTTCAAATCAACTGTGCTTCAAAAAATAAGAGATATTATGAATTCACATGAAATTTGTCGAATCACTTTGAAAATTGGTCAGTGATCGATTATATTCGAACCCAATATACTCTCTAAATTTGAATCAGTGAAAATTTCACTAATTGAATCAGTGACTTGGTATTTCACTGCAGAAACAGTGTCTTGAACCCTTTTTCACTGGAGTATCAGTGAAGTCCATTTCAGCAGTGATTTTACCACTGCTAAACCAGTGCATAACTTCACTGTTTCGTCAGTGACTTGTGACGAACGCTAGGGGCGCCGCGTACGCCAAGTCTTTAACCGCCATGGAGCTGCCTACTAACCGCCAAATCGTTCGCGTTCATATGTTGCGTGCTGATTTGGGCGTCGGTTCAACCACGCGAACTGTTCAGTAAAAATCATAACGTAAGTACACATGCGGATTTATGAAATTCTTCACAATTTGGCTTGTTAGTTGCAAATAATCAATGAATTGTGTAAATATTGCTGTTCACTGTCTTACATTGAATTCCTTATACTTTTGGTAGGTTAGGTTGTCTCACTGCGTCCAGTCTTGGCTCGCTCCGACGAGATGGGAAACGGAGAAGTTTCATCTGCGTTAGGAGTCTGTTTTTTCTTTACTTGCAATAAAGACTCGCGAAACAAAAATGTGTCGAATATACCGTATTGTCTTTCCGTTTCGAGAATATCAACCGGATCAAATATATATAAGAACCAATAATTTTCGCTGATTCAATCGGTGAAAATTTCACTATTTGAATCAGTGATTCAAATTCACTGGATAAATTAGTGACTTTTCACTGATTTCCAGTGGTATACTTATAACTGGAGGCATCAGTGACTATTCGCTGATGATCAGTGACTATTCACTGATTCAAATTTAGAGAGTAAGAAAATTAGGTCAAAAATACTTTTTCATGATTTAAAGATACATTCTCACATCTTTTTGTAACCACATACAAAGAAAATTGGTTTTCCAAAAATTTGATATTCCGTTACTGATCTAATCCTCGCTTCGCCTCAAATATTTCAATTATACATGGAAATAAATTCAGGCGCTGATACGTGACTTTATACAACGATATATTATTTGGTTATGTGAAAACTCATGAAATTCTGTCAAATCGTATCAAATATTTGAAGCCTATGACGACGGCCGCTATTAATATTGTCTTATGTGTTGGTTTACATTTGGAAAAGACCTATCTGAAAATGGCTCGGGGTAAAAGACTTAAGTCCTGTGTATAAGCATAGGAGATAAGTCTTTTACCCCGAGCCATTTTCAGATAGGTCTTTTCCAAATGGAAACGAAAACATAAGACAATATTAATAGCGGCCGTCGATGAAGTCTGTCGAATTCCATGAACAAATTGATATTAATTTTGTCTAATCAATTTACGAATTGATAAAATCTGATCGTAAAATTGATGAAATAATTTCTGAGCTTGATTATTGTCAATTCATATTGTTACGGAAAGCAAAGTAGTCGATTCTCCTTGATCGTCCTTGATCCTGAAACCCCAAACATGAAAAAAAGAAGAAGGCACTCTGTTTCACCTCTCTTTGCACTTAGAGAAAAAAGAAAAAAAAATTGAGTAGAACACGAAGCGAAAGAGTATCGTTAGGTATATGAGACGTCGTACGTTAAATCTGATGAGTCACCCGAGACGATATCTGTTCGATTTACTTCGAAATGTCAGACTATACGTATGGAGTAGGTTACCTTACCAATCTATTGAAGTCGGACGTTCGCCGCTGGTGTCTTTCTCTCTCAATCTCCGTTTCCATCTCCGTCGTGTCTCGTTCTTTGCTCTTTTGCTCTTTTGCTGGTTCTTTTTTTCCGTTTTTTATCTTTGGTCTTTTTCTCGATGCTCGTCACGCCCACAGGTGCAAATAAAGTCAGCAGCATCAGGATTCAATTTGAATATAGGTTCAAACGACGCGGTTATCTTCGATCGTAAGCCGCCACCGATATATTCATAGCTACTCTCTCTCTGCCACTTATTTCTTCGACGTTAAAGCAGTCCTGGGAGTTCCAGGTTATCGGCACATGTGAAAAACCGTGTTTCGAATCAAGATCATTACCGCTACCGTCGTTTCATTTATTCAAAGCTCATAAAATGTGCAGCAATTTTCATTTTCTCAATATATGTACTGTAACAGCAATCAATTTTTTCTAATCAACCCGATTGACTAAATTAAATAATCAAAAAACACGTAGGTATAGAGATAAAAACGGAGGGGAAATAAATCGTTGAATTAACTTGACTGAAAAATTACTGAAATAATTGAATGATCTCAAAATTAATTAATTTATAGATCAAGTTGAAGAATTAAAAATGATCGTAAAATAGTTGGAATTGCCAGAGAAAATATGAAAAATGGACTGAAGTTTGCAAATATTGATTCAAAATCAAATTAAGGCAACCAAATCGAATTGAAAAATAATGTATTCATATTTTTATATACACTGATCTTGAATTGAGTTTAATTATCATTGAATTGATTGAATCGAGAAAATTACTCCAAATTAACCTAATTAGGTTGAATTAATTCTATTATTTCGAAATACTAACTTGAAGCCAAAAAATTATTGTCTCACCCAAATCTCGAGTTACATATTTCTTTGTTTGATAAAAGTAATAAATAAATTATAGATAATCTTCCACGATCATTAGTATCGATACTGTATCTTATTCATGATCGTTAATAATGATATAAAAAAAAAGTGATGACATACAGACGCTAGTTTCTCCTAGTCTCTTTTTTTTCCACCCAATTATTTATTGTTCTTTCAATCACCTGTCTTGTTGAATTTCTTTTCTTTTCTTTCTTTTTTTTTATCGTTCTTAATTTTTTTTTTTCTTCTTTCTTGCGCCTCTTTCTTTTAACGATCATTCATCAACGTCGGTAATTTTGTTGACAAGACAGGTGGACCGTGATACTTTACACATCTTTGACACATACTTAACAATGCCTACTACTAATCTACACCTACACGAATTTTAGAATAAAGATATGACCTTGTCAAAAGAAGAGAAGAACAAAAAAAAAAAAAATGAAAAGAGTTAAAAAAAATCTACAGCAGGTTATGATGTGATTCAATTTGTTCTTCAATCTTGGAACCAGCTCTAGCACACTTCGCCCAGCTGATTCAAAGAGTAATGTACGTCGTTTGGGATGAGGCTAGACATAATTTAAAGAGAAACGAGAGTTGTTGTGCAGCGTTAAATTGGACAGTGAGTAACGGAAAAATTGAACGAGTAAAAAGTAGAGCAACTAGAATAGACAAATTACAACTAGAGATTGAATCGAGCGGAGAAAAGATTGTTCGAGGTAATTTTCTGGGCTTGGCACGTTTTTCAAAGCAACTATATGATCTGCTTGTTGTAAATAGCGGTCAAAAAGTGAATGAAAAAAGACCCAGCCCCAAAACTCGTCTTTGGAACCTGCAGCCAAAATACGACCACGCGAAACATGAAACAGGTGGTCGTACGGTCATAAGACGCCCACTGCAAATTCGTCCATCGAAATCCCGAAAGCTTTACGTCAGGAAAAATCAAAAACACTATCACTCGGACAAAAAAAATCGATTCCTTAATTTTTGGCAACTAGAATTGTTTGATAAACTTGTCAATATGAATAATCGTTCCCATTTCTCTTCTCAAATCGTCTGATTTATTTGATAAAAAAAATTGTATTTTCAATTTTAATAAATATCATCACTATCTGATATGTACGATCGTAAGATTTTCGAGATTTCACTACGCGTGATGTTCATAGTCTGATGCGTCCTGGTTTTCTTTTCGGTAGTTTTTCTTTTTTTTTTTCTCTCGTTTTTTCCCTGTCTTCCGTGAAACCATTCTGCAGATCTGGTCCGCGTCTACACGCGATATATATTTTCGCGATGCATAGCATTACCGAGTTGGACGTCCGCGTCCGTTGCATTCACGTCATTGTCTGCGATCATCACGCGTGACGAGAACACGTCGAAACTTACAATCTCTGATATGGAGTACCAGGTAGAGTAGAGTACTGTGAAACATGGAACCAGGAACCTCTGTAGGGCTACTCGGATAACTTACTCGGTAACACAAAAAACCATGAAATCATTATTATTTTAGTACCTGCCATGTCCGCTTTTGCAGAGGGTGCTTAACTGGCTATGACGCATAACTATATATCTGTGTACCTACCGCGCCGGAAATGGTTCCGTTCAAATATATGAATATATATATGGGCCATTTCGGCCATTACCGCACACGATTTGACCCGGCATTTTTTAATTCCTTCTACATTCACGCATGACGTGGGTCTTCGTCAAATGAGCGTCTGTGATTTTTTTTTCTTTTCCATTTTTTGGTCCAACCGTTTTCTTCGAGGAGGAAATGAAATAACGTGTCAGTAGCTCGTGAAATGATGTGAAATAACTGAAATAATGAGGAATGAATGAAATGATAAGAAATAAGTGAATTAATAAGAAATGACTGAGATAATAAAAGATAACGGAGGAAATAATTGAAATACTGCTAAATGAATGAAATAATAAGATGTAACTAAGAAAATGAATGAAATAATGAGAAAAAAATAATAATTTGTCAGTTAAATCTTCGTGACCAGGGTCTCGTCAACATAATTTTCAGCTGTCGACATTGTCGTAGAACCTTTTAGTCCAGATCGTTGCGTTATCTCTGGTCAAGGATCGGGTTAATCTTTTAATGGAAGACCGGTGAAAATGAGAAACTTTATGTTTGAAGTCCCAGTCGTCGGTATGTCGAGTGTCGAGAGTGAGCGATGTTGTATAATTTCAGACTAATTTTAATACCGTGAAGAAAAAAAAAAAAAATAGTTAATAATAATGATGATGATAATAATGACCTGTGACAGCGAGCTTAGCTTAGCTCGTGGTTATTTATAAAAAATACCGACGTTCGCGTCATGGACTGAAAAAAAAAATGACAGAGGTTGGACGGAGGCAACCCTACTATTCACGTGTGGTTACCATCTTTTCTGTATTCCAGTGATCACGTTTATCCCCTAAATTTCTTCCGCTGGGTTAGCTCGTAATTAGAATTAACTGGGGTTGAACAACCTGAATGAAGAAAAAATAAGCCTCCCTCAACTTTCAGAAAAATTAAAAAGCACTTTTAATTCACCTAACCATTCGCTAATTAACACGAGATCAATCCAAAAAAAAACCCTACGGGATTAAACTTCCCTTTGACCAACTGCCTTTTAATTTATATTTGAGCATGTTTCGTTCCTTCTGGATCAAATGAAAGGGAAAAAAAATAACAGGTATAATTATACCCTGCTTCCTTCTGAGGCCTTTGATTTATTCTTCTGTTATACTTTGTATTCTAATTTCCCCCTGACAGGGCAGAGGCAGTCGAATTAAAACCTGCCAGCAATTATTTGTAATCTGATCTAAGAAAATTAACTTGACCAGAAATTTTAATCTCAAAGCAGTCAAAGAATTAGAATATTAATATGACTAATTAACGTGTGTTATAATACAGTTTCGTTATAAACAGTTTATATATATATCACTTTTTTCATAAGTTCATTATCTTACGTACATGAATAAAAATGTCACATATTTTTTCACTCTTCAATATTTATTTATGATTAATTATCACACTAATTACATAATACGAGATTATATTTTTATTTATATATGAAAAGTGTAAATGGAACAATGAAATCTGTTTTTGAGTAAATGGATCATGAATTTCGCCCTAATTCCCTTTTCTAATTCAACGAATTTTGAAATCGATCTCTCAACTGATCTCACAATGATTCTATTCTATTTTTTTCACAGTATATCGTCACCCTCGAAATCTCGTTAATTTTTGGTAGATCATCCCTTCTTTTGAAAATCCTGGATCCAAGATTTCGCGTGAAAATCGAGTTTTACTTTTCTGCCGAATCGTTGATCGGATTAATTAAAAGTTCTGGCGACTCTATTCGCGTGGGAGGCGAATTTTAACGAAAGGATAATTGAGTTGTGCAATTTTTAAACAAATGAGAAGAAAGAAAAACGCTGGAAAAAGAGATGTCGACGACGTTATACCCTTGATAGTGGTGGATAAACTATCTCTAATGAAATTTTTCTAACCGTATAATAGCTTCGCATAACACGGGCGTCTGTTCTCTTTGAACGTACGGAATTTACTTTTAAACAGTTTCACGATACACCGTTCAACGGGCGCTGCTTCGGTAACGGGCAAATAAGTTATTCCTGACTAAACATTCATCCACCTCACCCTCGCCCTCACCCTAACCCCCCGAACCATGCACGGTATAATAATTAGAGTTTCTGACTTGACTCTTCCTCCCTCCGCACCGAGCGGCGATCATCCAGCTTGAAAATTCACTTCACTCCTAGGGCAATTTCCATCGGCGAACTCTGTAGTCCAGTCAAATTAGATGGAGAAAATAAGTGGGTAGAGACCTTCATCTTGGTCGACTATTGGAAGGACTAAAAGTCCTGACCTCTCACTGGACGGCTCGATCCGTCATCTTGAATCAAAGGTGCTCGAATTGAGTTTTTTCATCAATATCTTGACAACTATTGATCCTATCGTCACAAAGGTTATTATAAAAAATGAAGCTTGCTGAATTCTCTACAACAAAGGTTCGATACATTTTTCTCGTATCTTCGATAGTTTTCCTCCAATATACCAGTGAATACGACGTACATAATTCTCACAAGATTCTGTACCGAGAAATTGTGATCACTTTCAGCCCTGTATTACACAAAAACTATCGAAGATATGAAAAAAATGTATTGAACCTTACTTGTAGAGTATCTAATAAACTTAGTTTTTCATACTCACCTCCGTGGCGGTAGGGCCAATAGTTGTCGAGATATGATGAAACAACTGAATTCGAGTACTTTAATGAAGGTCCACCAATTCATAGATCTTTGTTGAGTCGCTATATTTTGATTATCACTTTCAGCCCTGTATTACACAAAAACTATCGAAGATATGAAAAAAATGTACTGAAGCTTTGTTGTAAAAAATTCATTTCTTCGAATAAAAAAAATCCCCAACCATCTGTGACCGATACTTCTTGTAGTTGGTTGTTCTTTTTTGAATAGGCTACGAAGAGAATGAAGAAATAGGAGATGGTTGGTGGAGAGTGGAATACTCTTGTACCGTAATTCGTAGAATTGAATGAACCACGTATGAAGATGAGTGATATAAATCGTAATTGTATTTTCTCGCATATGTGTAGTTTCTTTCGAACTTGGCAGCCTTTCGAGTGCGATAAACTTGATGATGGCACATCGAGTTACATAATTGTATAATTACCACTTGACTCTTGCTAGCTGGTATAATTCCGAGAATGATTCCGTCCAACCGACCATTCATTCCCTCCTCTCCGTATGTCGAGTTTCTGCTAGCTACACTCGAGACGAATTAACGAACTAATTGAACCAAGCCCATACGACTTGTTTCAATTCAGTCATTCTCGAAGCCAGGTCTGTATGAAACCCCACACAAAATGAGGGGAAAACTCGCGTTCGTATTTTTTTTTTTCGTTCTTTTATAAACTCTAGAATATCGCCCTTCCCCCCTCGATGAACAGTCGCTTTATCAACCGATTAACTCCGCGCCCCTTCGGATAATGACGAGGCAAAAATTTCACTAGGTCAAACGTTATAAGATTCAAAGCTGTTGGTACAAAGAACGATTTTCAGTCAATTTTCCACCCTCTTTTTATTCACAGGATTAGTTTGATGTGTTCGAGAGCTCCTTTTCTCCCATCCCTGTTGATGATGTAAAAAGTGAAAACCCTCTTGGCGTAACTCGCGGAAAAAAATAGCTTTTTGCGGTTTTGTCTAGACTCTAGACTGACAGACTAGTTCGAGACCTTGAGCAGTTTTTTTCTCTACTATTTTACCCGTTTTTATAACGGTAGCTGGTATTCTTTTCAATATCGAGCTATTGAAGCTATTGACGAGGATACCTGAGCCCTGAACTATGCGTAGTGGACTCTGAATATCAAATCACGTATCCCACACTATATTTATATTGTCTTTTCTCCGATCCTCTTCGAGTCATGGCAGCGGTCCACGATCCTCCTCACATCACAGCATATGAGATTGTAAGAATGGCCATGACGTAACCTAACAACCGAACCTCATATATGAAACTCGTCAGCCAGACGACCTGGCGTCCAAACACGAACCGTTTTTCTTTCCCTTCTCATTCTTCTTCTTCGTCTTCTTCTTCTTCTCACGTCCAACAGTCACTCAACAGTCTCGCCTTTCTGGCTCCCACTTGATGTGCATACATTTTATGGTGTACGTATACAATAATAGAAGTTGTTCAACTGTATCAAATTTTGTAGACTTTGATCATATTTTGGTATATCCGAGTTCCCGGAAATCTCAAACGTAAGAAAGAGGTAAAATAGCACAATTTTGAATGCAACTTCGAAGAAAAAACTTTTTTTTACTTCACGTGAAATAGTTTCGAAAAATACCAAATCAATGTCACAAGTTTGGAATTCGCATCTTCATTTTTGCACGCATCCAACGAAGTTTTTTACGTAGGTTTTTTTTTGTTCAAAATTAAATTAGACCAGTCAAATTAGATCGAAATATAGCGAATCAATAAATTAATCAGTGAAGATCAATAAATTGGTAAAGACCTGCATTTTGGACCTCTAATTAGAGTAAAGATGCTCGAATTCAGTTTTTTCATCATATCTCGACAACTATGGATTCTATCGTCACAGAGGTAAGTATAAAAAATGAAGCTTAGTAAATTCTCTACAACAAAGGTTCAATACATTTTTTTCATATCATTTATAGTTTTTGTGCAATACAGAGCCGAAAGTGATAATCACATTCTCGGTATAGAACCTTGTGAGAATTATGTACGTATTCACTGATGTATTAGACAAAAACTATCCAAAATACAAGGAAAATGTATTGGAGCTTTATTGTAGAGAATTCAGCAAGCTTCATTTTTTATAATAACCTTCGTGACGATAGGATCAATATTTGTCGAGATATGATGAAAAAGCTCAATTCAAGCACCTTTGATGAAAATTTCTACCAATTGACTTTTCTATGTACGATAATTCGATTGAACCATGACCGGTTTCTGGTCACTGAGGTTTGGTTAGTGGGATTATACAGCCGGTGAGTGGTGACATGAGGCATTGGCATAAAATTTACAATTGCACTTCGAAGTTCGATAATACACGGTTGGATTATGGTAATAATAATAAGTTATTGGACTCCAGCTCCATTCGATATCCTGAACTTTGAGGGTTGGGAGAGCAAGAAGCAGTCCATTTCAAAGAACTAGCCGGTTTTAGCCAAAAAGCTCATCGCTTTTTTGCGTAAGGCACGATCGCAGAGTGCTGGTTTGTTTTGAAATAGTGTTCAAATCCCCCAAAAATTTCAAAATTTTGATTCGTGATTAGAAGGCTGAATTCCAAAGCTCGCTATTATTTTCAAAATTGACAAAGATAGCAATCGCCATTTCTGAACCGGAAGTCGGATCGAGTACACAAACAAAATTGCACATCTGCAGACTGAAAACAGTATCCAGTGCAAATTTCATCAAAATCGGTTCAGCGGTTTGGCTAAGCTCGTGTTTACAAGCAACTTCAACGATTTGACACCGAGACGCAGGTGCCGGAAAAATCCTAAAAAATTTCCAAAATTTTGATTCCTAATTAAAAGACAGTATTCCAAAGCTCGTTGTTGTATCTTCAAAATTGACAAAGATAGCAATCGCCATTTCTGAACCGGAAGTCGGATCGAGTACACAAACAAAATTGCACATCTGCAGACTCAAAACAGTATCCAGTGCGAATTTCATCAAAATCGGTTCAGCGGTTTGGCTAAGCTCGTGTTTACAAGCAACTTCAACGATTTGACACCGAGACGCAGGTGCCGGAAAAATCCTAAAAAATTTCCAAAATTTTGATTCCTGATTAAAAGACAGTATTCCAAAGCTCGTTGTTGTATCTTCAAAATTGACAAAGTTAGCAATCGCCATTTCTGAACCGGAAGTCGGATCGAGTACACAGACAAAATTGCACATCTGCAGGCTGAAAACAGTATCCAGTGCAAATTTCATCAGAATCGGTTCAGCGGTTTGGCTGAAACCGTGTTTACAAGAAATGGGGGGGTCACATACACCACTCTTGAAAATGCTCGAAAACGACTACCCAGGTGCCAAAACGTGCTCCCTACATGATTTCAGAATTTTTTCTCGATCCGACGTTTTTAGCGATGGCGAATGTATAAGGCACTCCGTTTTTAACGATCGTGCCTAAAAATGCATGCAAAACCCATGCTGCATTTCTTTCTCTTCCATTTACCCAAAAGAATCATCCTCTGTTCTCTTTCCCATTCAATTACATAACGTAAAAATCGAATTTTATTATTCAAATAATTGGCCTCTTATACCTTCGTCGACTGAGGTCTGATTGCTCGGTAAAAAGAAGAGGCGAAACGAACAGGCCAAAAATAAATAAATAATTACGTATATACCGAAGCCGAAGGGAGAATGAGGACTCGAGACAGGTAGAGCCGCGGGTATAGCGTGAACTTTAATCTCGTATACCGTGCCTCGTGAGATAGGTGGACGCGAAGATAACCTGCAATCCACTCTTTACAATGTTGCTCTAGACAGGACGTCAGTTTACCTCGTATAATTTCACGTTTCACAACAAAGTTGCACGTATTTACGTACAACAAACGCAAAACGAATCGAGGGGTTTGCGTGTTGTATGCGTATATTGGGAACTGACTCACGCGTAATTCACTGTAATTACACCGCTGACATGCATAGTGCCTGCACGATCACCCGCGGCTGACCGTTTACTATCGGACAGTATAATCAGGAAGATGTCGTTCTCCGATCACTCTCGCTACTGAATATCGAGTCTATAATGAAGGAATGAAGATATTAAACGCTATGATCAAAGTATAATTACTGTAAGACGAACGTAACTTCCTCGTATTCGCAAAATGGCCACTTGGTAAACTGCCACCATCGGTGTCTTGTCAGATATCTTTTTTCTCTTTGCTGCCGTCAGCGCGACTTCCTTGCCGATATTTCTAGTGGTGCCGATCACCACTCACTCCGCACTCAAATAACCGTTTTTTCTAATTTACGAGATTCTATTTTTAATCTCTAACGTTGACGGGACATTGAGCGTGAAGTTGTGCAATTTTTGGAACGAGAAAAATCACATTGGCGATGTAATACGGTGAGTTTTACGTCTACGGAACCAGTTTTTGACCCGTGATTCAAGCTCGAAACACGAGCCTAAAGGCAAACGAAGTTATTTTAAAGCGCGCATGCGCCAAAAAAAGGCCCTAGGGCGGAAAGTAGATTAATCTCGATGCGCGCATGCGCCAAATTTCCTTTTCTTTTATTAAATAGTATATTGTGTCGCGAATCGCCATATCTTTTATCATAAGTGTATAAAAATACGGGGCTGAGGGACTAAAGTGAAGAAATTGGCCTGGCTACTTTTATCCCGCTCAACAGCCATGTGAAGCCCCGTTTTTCATGTACGTATTACAACAAGTTTTTTGTTTCAAACTTCATCCTTTTCACCGCAGTCTTTCAATTTGAATCAAATGGTCTTCAAAATGACAAACGTTGATGAAAAATCTGTGGAATGTGGCCAACCGGAAGCTGCGGTCACCTTCGTTTGATATTCACAGTTGAATATGAGGTTTTTTTTTTTTTTTTTTTACCGTCTCATTGTGGCTCTTCACATTCTGTAGAGATTCAACGAGGTGGAGGTAAATTATTAATCGCATACATACGCGATTAGAACGCGTATATCGGTATTGACCATCGGTAGCTACCTACCTCGTCTAATCGCGTCTTACGACCAGCTGTAGTTCACAGGCTATGTCATTCTATATGTATAGATACACTGTCAACCAAACCGTATATAGAACCGCGACTATAATTGAACGGAATTGACCAAATGACGCCAGCACGTCTACCGAAAGATTCTTTGGCCATTGGCCACCATAGCGATACGCCCGCCTGACCACGCTAACGAGGTGTCCCCCCCCCTCTCCCCACAGGTTCGTTGAAAATTCTAAATTGTCACAATTTAGTCACAAACATTTCCCTCCATGTGTACCTACATCCTTTCTGCGAGGAAAGGATGTCGTAGAATTAGTTTGTATATTATTTTCCTCAAGCCTGCATCAAGGTCTGCAGCTATCAAACTGCACTTGTGGTTGAGGCAGTGAGAGAAAAAAAAAAAACGGTCACGATCAACCACAGCCAGATGTCGCGGTTTTAAACATCCTGAAATTGAGAGGATTTATGTCCTCCTCATACTTAGGTTAGGTTTACTTCGTGCTCTATATCTCTGCAGTTTGGATTAACAATCGCCAGAAATAATCGATCACAATCGATATTTTTTTCAAATGATTAATTTTCTGGAAAATTTGTATTAAAAACTGCGTGAAAAAAAAGTTGAAAACAAAAAAACTACAATCTTTAAGCAAATTCTGATATCTTGGTGACAAAATTTTCACTATTTGGATCAGATTAACACTTGGAAGAAATCAAATAATCGAAAATTTGGCCGATTGAATTGAATTATGATCGCGATTATTTTTGCTCGATTGGCCAATCGTTGGTTAATATGAATATAATGTATGCGCATGAGTTGTGTGAAGCTCTGCAACAATCGTTGCAATTGATAGTCGCATGGAGCTTTGGGCTAGTGGAGAGAAGCTGCAATCGATATAGAATAATATTAATATCCGCTTCGTGGGAATAGAGCAGCTCCCCTCACCCCCGGATCAGCGATCAATCAGCCGACGGTTAACACAAAGGCTAATATTCTATGGGCATCAGACCACCCGCGAGATTTATAATACCGAATTAATGACCTCCCTCGGGACCACCCAGAACTCATTCAACTCACGGCTTTGAGAAAATCTACCGCATTGAATAAAACGAAAAACGAGAATTAAAATTGAAAAATAAAAAACGAAGTTGTTTTTTATAATTCTCAAAGTTACGTAATCCTGGCTTAGAAACTTCTAGCTTCTGAAGTTGTAGCTTGGAAACGAGCCACGAATAGAGAAAATGAGGCGTTGCGAAATGTAACCGCAAACGTAAATTTTCCCCGAATTTTCTAACCTCCGGCCAACAGCGGGGGTTAATTGCTTTGAAGAAACAACAATCAAAAAAATAGTAAGCACAACCCACGTTTGTAGGACGCATCCCAGCAGAGTTTGGATTTAGAAATTTTCCGTGGTTCAACTTTGTACGTTCAAGTAGTTTTCGAAGGTTGTGTGCGCACTCGCGATAACGTCACTCAGCCGACGGTTTATCTCCTCCACTGTTACTTGTTCAATTATTTTATTGTTTTCTTGTTTATTTAGGATGGAGAATATAACGACGGTGAAAAAACACAGGGTTGGGGCCTGGCTCGGTGTGCGCGGTAGCGTGGATAAAATAGTTATTTGTACGGCAAGGGCGTAGAAAGAGGGACGTCTGCGTCCAAGTTTCTGCGCACCCGGAGTGGGGATAACGGTGCGTGGAAAGTTTTTCCACGCACTAGTGTGTAAAAAACTTTCCACGCACCGTTTTCCGACGGAGGTAGCGCAGAAAGTAAATACCACCACCTAGGATAGTTAGATTATATTCAGGAAGCGCAAATATTGGAAAACACCGGTGAAAGTTCAGAAGCCGTTGAATTGACTTTACGGCCAATTAGGGCAAACAGCATAAAGAATTTAAGAAAAACCACGAAAGCTCGAGATAGAAAGAGTAAATTGAAACTGATGATTACACCAACTTTCTTTCACGGTCTTAGCATTAGAGGGTGAAAAAAAATATATATTCAAACAACTTTACCGAATTTCGTGAACATATATTTCATCAAGTTTTTGTCAAAGAAGCTTCTAGGATTTCAAAGATTCCCCACTTTTTTTCTCCTCATCTCTGCGTCTTAAATTTCATATTTTAATTGGGTTTTCTTCAGAATTTTTCATATATTTCTTTATTCTTTCTCATACATTTCTACAACAATTATTGACTTTCGTAGAAAAAAAAACTGCAAATTATTGAACCTTTACCCAAAATTCATAGAATACAAGTCTGCAAAAGTTTAACGAAAAACCTATAAACACTAGACACCTTTTTTCGCGAGATTTTTTCCTACGCTCAAAAATCTATTTCTAGACACTGTTCAAGAGGTAAAGACCATTCATTTCTCAACGAAACTGAAAATACTCTGCGCTCAGGATCAAGAATCCGATAGGATCTTGGTTCATTCATCTGTTTCATCAGTAATCGCACCGTGAGTCGGCGGTTTCGTTGATCCGTGTCTGAGTGAATTGTAACCCCGAGCAAGGGTTGATAGTCCCGTCATTGAAGAATGATACATCTGTCACTGACCCCCCCAATGAACGAGCGTCTAGTTTCGTTCCTCTTCCACAATTTAGGGTTCCACAGATGTGCGAATATCGGAATGTTTATCTTCCACTCAATCGATCCACGTCAACGGGGGCGGTACTCGTTCATGCGTCGATTTAGAGAGACCCGTATCGTAAACTTAAACTGCTGTTTACCTTTCCATCTCATTCCGATGACGATGAGAAGGGGCGAGTGCTGGAATCGAGAGGGCATCCAGTTTCCTGATGTTCGTGTCCTGGATGAGCCACTTCGGGTTGAAAAAGGCCCAAAATAATGCGATTAAAAAAAAAAAAAAACGGATTTCTCTACTGAATACATTCAACTATCAATATCTGCAAAGATCCATTCCGAATCTGGTTTTTAAAGTGTTCTAGTTCGGCCCCAACGGTGATAATCTGTAAAAATGATCCAATTTCACAGCTCATCGTCAGAATGAGAGTGATACATATCCCAAGAAGTCAAGAGTGATGAGAAACTTGGAGCTTGTCACCAGACCAAACTAACTCCAAATATAAAACATTATGATTATACTTGGACTACGATTTTTCTGGAGTTCTCAATTGATATTGAGTTTTTTTTACAAATCTTTGATTATCTGAAAAATTAATTTTCACCTACTAATCAGATTTAAAAATGTAACTAGCGATGAAACATTTATTGAATCAACTTCTAGTTTCACAGATATCTTCTTTGATATATTATGAAAAATTCCACGTGAGCTTTTTCAGTCCTGGTCACTGAATCCAGGTAAATTACTTTCATATTTATCAAAAAATGACCAAAACCGATTTTAAAAAAGTGCCATTTTGGGGGAAATGATTGTTTCAAACTTCATTTCTGACAACTTTATCACTGTACAAAAAATTCCTCACGTGAATCTACTCTTCTTTATATTCTGATATTGAAAAATAATGAAGATTGCTGTAACTCAAGTTCTTCATCGCCAGTACAAATTCCAATGGATGGTTTTTCGGAGGCCTATTGGGTACATCGCATCGAATTTTCAGCTTTAATGGATTATATATTGTGTTTTTTTTTCTTAGTTTTGAATGCAAAAACTTGTGAGAAAAATTTGGCATCAGGACTGGCACACCGGGCCGATCACCGAGATGAACAGTTCTCTTGGTGATACGGTGGAGAAAATACGCCTTAAAAGGCTATAACTGTAAATAAAGGAGCGTTGTAATTTTCCATCTCCCTCTTTCTTTCTCTCTCTTACTCTTTCCTCCTTTCTACACGGCCACGGAAGATTCATAGCCCTGTCGTGGTCTGTTCTATACAGACCCAGAGCCCGGGCTCACGGCGACCCCTGAAAGGTGGAACCTTATAGGGGTTCAACTGAAGCCAAAATTTTTACAACTCTTTTAACATGTTTTGTAGAAACATTTTAAGGAGAAGAATGGGAAGGGGAAAATTCATGGTATTCGTGACAAGAGGCGAAGGCGAGAAGACATCATTTTTTGAGTCTGGGAATTTTCTTGACACCTTCTGATAACAATGAAAATCAATGAATCGATGAAAGATGATCGTTAACTTGGGATAATTGGGATTTTTTTTTCTTAAGCTTCAGAAATTGTCATGATAAAAACTTTGAATTGTAGATTTTTCATTTTCGTAGTCTAGTTACGACAGTCGATTTTTTAAAATAGATTTTGTGACAGTTCGTTTGATTGAAACATGAAATAAAAAAAGACAGTTTTTTATCGTTATTCAAAATTTAACAGCAATTAGTGGCGTAAAAAGAACCTCGAGTGATACCAACGATCACAACTGAATAGAGTCTGATTCACTACACTTGAAAACTAGTTAAAACAAGTACGTAGGTATCATCTATTGATCTCTAGTTCAATTAAAAAAAAAAAAAAAAACGTGAGGCAAAGTAAGTAAAGTAAGAGCAAGTGGATTTTTTTTTTTTTACGTTTTTGACGTTTCTACTGAGAGTTTCGAAAAATTATACGCCGAGAAGAGTCAATTTTCGTTTTGATTGATGCTCACTTCAAGCAATTTTAGGTTTCCAAAATTGTGGATTTTGAAGGAAAATCGATTACGTCTTTGAAAGACTTGATTTTGCAAAGGGATTTTTATTTCATATATGGGTTACCGAGATTTCTCAAAGCTCCTTTAAACCTCGAAGAACAGTTTCGGCGAATTTTCCAACCTTTCCTCTCTGATTGTACAGGCTTCAAGCGACGAGCGCCTTCTAAATCCACAGAGTCTCGTGAAAGTGAGAAATATAAAGACGAAGAAGATAAAGCCAGGGATTTCTATCATCCGAAACGAGTCTTCTTTCGATTTTCATGAAAAACGATTTTATGGGTTTATTAACATGCCTTTTTTCACTACAATATTGACTTGACGTGTCAATAGCTCGTGAATTGATGAAAATTGTCTGAAATAATTAGAAATAACTAAATTAATGGGAATTGATTCGATTTAAAAAAAAATTAACATAGATTAATTCGAGTTGCAAAAAAAATATTTGAAATAGAAGAATTTGGTTGAATTGAGAAATGAATTATAAATAATGAGAAACATTGAATGAATTGACATGACCGAATTATCGACTGAATTGAATGTACGAATTTGAAATTGAAAAATTCAATTGAATTGAATAAATTAACTTGGATTATTTCAGTATCAAAAATAATGTTTCAGTCAAATTTTGAGTCTGAAATCTATATGATGACCAAATTTACCGTTTAAAGTGTGAAAAAAATCAGCGCCCGCATGTGTTTAAATTATCTTTTTTTTTTTGTTCCGCATACCCTCGCTCGTATAGTATAATAAATTAGAATTCCTACGGTAGTGAAGCGTCGGATTCACAATTAGTTCCCTGAAAGTTAAATTTTTATGATTCATATCACAACTTTAAACGCGATGTACAACATCGTGCGAGGGGGTTTTTGGCATCGTTCGCGTTTTACACTCATAATTTGGACAATTTAACACCGGGTACGTTACCTCGACTGAATTAGTGATTTACCACGAAAAAAAAAAGAAAAAACAAAAGTTAGACTATTCGGAATATCGAAATAATTTCGATACAGGCTGAATTTGAAAATTCTCATCGACTGATCATCGTCTGATCAAATTTCAATTTTTTTTCGTTTCTGTTACAGGGTTCTGGGTCCTCGTCGAAACGCCCAAGCACGATCGTAAGTACACGAAAATACTACAATTTGGTATAATGGCAATAATCTATTCTCCCGAGCTCGTACAGGGGGCGGCGGTAGAAAATCGTCGCCATTAACCCCTTACTCGATAAATCAATCCGTCAAACCAGTAGGGTGAGGACCAAAGTGTCCATAAATTCGCTTATAAGTTTAGCACAATTCAGCTAACCCCCCCAGTAATGAGTTCCCCCGCAAAGTGAAAACGCAGTCACGGCTATTTTCGTTTCGTTATTCCGGGAACCGTGACACGGCCAGTGTGGCTTCAAGCACGCTGTACTTATTCTTCAAGAGCCACGTTTTGAACTTGTTTTCCATTTCCGAAGATCACTCTCAATTTTGACCAACAAAGCCGTCATTTTGAAGTCGATACTGTTTCCGCGGTGCAAATTCTGTTCTGTCACATGGTGGCCACTGCCCAAAGGAAATCTACACAGTTGGAGATATAATTCGAGTTTCTGTTACCTTTTTCTTGTCACCGTTACGGATTTTCCGGTCTAAAACGACAAGGTCAGAATGTAATTCTGAGGGAAAATTTCGATGAAAGATTCAGCCCAATTTATATGAAAGAAGAAACAAAAAACTGCGATTCAACTTCGAAAACTCTCATCGAATATTCCTTTCAGCAATTTTTCGACTATGGTAGTGAGTGTGTTGAGAAAAAAATCTTGACCTTCTACGATCCTAAAAAATCCTGGAAGATAATCGTAAGTTCAAAATCACTTGACAGATTAGATTCGAATTTGGATCAAATTCTCAGTTTCATGTTCATTTCATGAAATATAAATATTCATGTCAACTTTCTAAAGCACGAGAAAAAAAGAACATGTAAAAATTTCGAACTGTGTGAAAAAAAAAACAAGTCAGGGAAAAAAAATGAGTCAAGGCGATCAGTGCAGCAAAAACTAAGCAATCATATCGTCATAATCTATGTGGCTTATATTTGTATCAACAATTATTTCTCATCGGCATCGAATGCTTATTGTAACATATCTTCAAGCACAAATTGATCCGGAGCTTGATTAATCAGTTCCAAACTTTGGCGAGAGAAAAAAAAAGTTGCGATTGGGTGAGGGAAAGTCGGGGGATTTTTCTGTCACGACTGTTTGCAGTTCAAGTTGTACTCCAGCATCGGCCACTGCAGACTCATCTGACTTTTGATCCGTGACTAAATGCGACCAGATGTAGTTTATAGAGGACTAGTTTACGTTGATTTTCCATTTCCTCGTAACTTTGTCCCTCCCACAAAAGTCGAAACGACTCTAGTACACTGGGATACCACGGACGGATGTATGGGCACTTGTATCCTACCAGCGAGTACGGCTTTAGAAAATCGTAAATCTGCCTTAACTCTTCGTTATGGTAATCGTAAATACGACCTTAAAGTAACTTGACATTCCAATAAACCGGGAGCTCTGCTTACGCAGCCTATACTAGGTGGCGCGGACGTTTTCCTGCTCCGATTTGAGAAAAACAGAATCGAATTTGTTGAATTTTATACAGGAACTTCAAGATTGAGGATTATTAAAAGAATCGCAACGCCAATTGAGAAGAAAGTTTGATCAATTTTTGGGTCGAGTCAATATAATAAAAAAATACATTTATATCTCATTGGGTTTCCGAATCGTTCGAATCGAGCCACCCTTTGGATGGTTTGGTTGGTTGGGTCGCTGCTTATTCCCACACCGTTAGTAATAAACCTCGGTAAAAAAAGCTTGTAATCCTGATACTTACGATGATAATGATAATGATAAGAGATATTGATATTAATAGTGATGAAAATAATGGGGCAAGATATACCCTCGGATACACGAACGGTATCGTTACGTTACGTTACTCCGTTGTATATAGTCGTGATAAATTTATCGTTATTAGGTATGCTATAAATATATATTTACGGAACTGTAAACCTGCAAGTAGAAATGTGTTTCACTCAATCTCATTCACACACACACACTACTTGAGTACGGAAAGAAAAGGAAAGGGAATATAAGAATTCGAGGAATGCAGTCGCCAGTTTGTCTATAATTTTTGTGGCTAGCTTCCAACTGAGACACTCGCAAAATTTTCTTAGACACTGAGGATGAAGAGAATAAGCATTAGTTATACAAGCGCAAATAAATAAATTAAATATAGTACAGATGGATAAATTGGTGGAGGAATTCATCGTTGCCTAATATTGGACGGACTAACAGTCCTGACCTCTACCTGGACGATTCGAATTCAGTTTTTTCATCATATCTCGATAACTATTGATCCTGTGGTCACGGAGGTTATTACAAAAAATGAAGTTTATTGAATTCTCTACAATAAAGGTTCGATACATTTTCTTGCTATCTTCGATAGTTTTTGTGCGATACAGGGCTGAAAGTGATGATCAATTTCTCGGTATAGAACTCTGTGAGATTCTGTACGTATTCACTGGTGTATTAAAGAAAAACCATCAAAGATACGAGAGAAATGTATCAAACCTTTGTTGTAGAGAATTTAGTAGGCTTCATTTCTCATAATAACCTCCGTGACGATAGGATCAATAGTTGTCGAGATATGATTTAAAAAAAAACTGAATTCGAGCATCTTTGATTCAAGATGGCTACATATAATCATCAAGGAACCCAGTTTCTCAATTCTTTATAATTGGAAGGTGTTTCTTTGTTCCTGGTTCTTGAATGAATTATACCGAAGAACGACCGTTGCACGCCTCGTTAATCTAATCCGTATAATTTTATCTCCCCTCTTTTCTTAAGCAGTGGTTTTCATTCGTTGTATTTCTTAAATTTGGATTTTTTTCATTTTGCTTCATTTCTTTTTGTCTTTTCTTCATAATCTCTACGAATTATTAATAATCCACGAAACTCTTGCCTCCGGGGACATCCGGCTTACCCTCGAATTTCCTTCAGCTCTTTTCAGCCAGAAGATTTCAGACCGATTTATTTCTCTAAATTTCTTCATCTCTCGCGCTATCAAGGCTCTTTTCTAAGTATCGATAAACTCAAATTACACAACGATCAAAGCCACAAAGAGAAAAATCTGTATCTATAAATTAGACTTGAACCCGGATTCAGTTTCTTTTTGATCTCACAATGTGGTTTTTATCCGCGTTATCCGCCCTCATACACAAGCCGCGATAAAGATACCTACCCTCTCCAGTCACACACCTATGTAGACATTGAACAACGGGCTTAGGGCTTAGGTCCGAGGGCTTACCGGTTACGCCTTGTGCCCTAATCCTAAACGCGGTGTTCGGATGAACCGATTGTTTGAAGCCAAAAATTACGACCGCAAGCTCGCATCTGAAAATTCCATCCACAAAATCTTGAATGGAAACGATTTTGGTAAAATTTAGGTATAGGACCAAAAATTTCCATTGGGTTATTTTTGCATTATTTTCTGTCAGTCCATGTAATACAAATTCATGTCGTTTTTGCACTTTCTACGTATGCAGTTTTTTTCATTTAAAAATGTTTAAATCCAAACATTTAATTTCCCACAGTGTATCTTTCAAAAAACTAAAAACAGCCTCGTGGAGGTCTTCTTTTTAATCGTCCTATAAACAATATTTTTATTGTCAAGTCGTTTTATTCTCAAGTCAAACTAGTTGAAAGTGATTAGAACGCGAATCACTTGGATAGGAGGACGCTTAGATTGGGCGTGACGTCAGAATTTGAAATTTTATCGGCATATTTAAAAAACCTAACCTATTCTTCTTCTTTCCTTTACTGGAGTTGAGTTCCGTCTGTCCTTCTTCTTCTTCTCTCCTTTAGTCCTCACCTAAATTAATGTGTTAATCCCGATGATATATTTTTTTATTTCATTTTTTTGTACTGTGCGAATAATGAAATAGAAAATTTGAGAAGAAAATGATAAATCGAATTTAATTAAAGCAGATTTATATTCGTGAAGTTTGGTGAAACGCGAATAAGAGGGAAGATGACGAAGACGAAGTTGAAGAGGAAGGAGGATATTTATTTGACAGTAAACGTTGGCTTGACGTTAATCTCTACCAGGTACAATAATGCAAGAAATATCCTCGGCCTACCGAAGCCTGCAAGGATTTCGTCCTCTTCCTTTCCCTTCTTCCTTTTTTTTTCTTTTCCTTTCGGTTCATCTTCTTTCCTTTTCGAAAGGGGGAGACCCTGCAGCAGACTGTCTGTCGGATGGCACGAGCACAGTCAGAATGTATGGGGGACGGAATTACGTGGTTCTTCTCAACTCGGCTCAGACGCAACAACAATGGAAATGCCAACGTCGAAACTTGATACGCCATCATTTTCAGCGACAAACGTCGCGGAAGCCGTACACCAGGTTTATTGGGTCCTGTTATTAAAACGATCCAAAGATTTGTGGAGCTGTTGCTGTTGCTCCGGAAGGGAAACGGAAAAGGAAAAGGAAAAGGAAAAGGAAAAGGAAATTGAAACGGAACTTGCGAAGCGTGATAAAAACGAAGGGCGAACAAAAATTACTTTAAAAATCTCATTTCTTGGTTTTAAATTTGTCTTATCGGTGAAATGCCAGCAGGTGTATCGATTAATCATGCCGTCTATCAATCTTCTGGCATGGTAGCTGAGGAGAACGGAACCTCGACGAACCGTTGGCGCGGTCATGATATATAAAGGAGGAACTCTGCGAAACGGTGCGAACGATATTTTTTCTTTATCAGATACGTTTTATCCGCCCCAATTAATTCACCATTCATTCTCAATTCAGTTCTCCGTTTTATTGACAGTTTTTTTTTTCTTATCTTCTGTTATTTTATGCCCTTTCTTTCACGACACAATTTCACTGGTTTTATGCGGTCGGATTTAGTGCAGGGAGAATTTTCAATCTAGTGGAGTCAATGATCACTCCAAAAGACGTTCATTGTGGCCTAATATTGACGCTATCTTGATTCAAAGGTGTTCGAATTCAGTTTTTTCATTATATCTCGACAACTATTGGTCCTATCGCCATGAAGGTCAGTATGAAAAATGAACCTTACTAAATTCTCTACAACAAAGGTTCCATACATTGTTCTCGTGTCTTCGATAGTTCTTCTCTGATACACCAGTGAATACATACCTAATTTTCACAAGGTTCTATACCGAGAAAGTGATTATCGCTTTCGGTCATGTATTACACAAAAACTATCAATGATATGAAAAAAATGTATTGAACCTTTGTTATAGAGAATTCGATAAACTTCATTTTTTATAATAACCTCCGTGACGATGGGATCGATAGTTGTCGAGATATGATGAAAAAACTTAATTCGAGCACCTCTGACTCAAGAATGATGAAGGTGTCTTGAAGTGACTCGTGTCAGTGGTAAAAGGGTGAATTTAGAGAGTGTTTATGTTACATTTTTCTAGCTCTTGTTGCTTTTTCTTAATTTCTTTTTTTCTCTTTGCCTTTCCCGTTTGGTACCAAATGTCTCTAGTGCGCCGGTACGACGCCCGCATAGCAACAGTTGTTACAAAGAGGCCACGCTTCGCAGAACATGTTTCCACCCTTGTAGTCGTCCTCGCCTCTGCACGTATAGCTTATATAAGCCTCCTGGGGTTCATCCGAGAGCCCTTATAGATTTTTCACCTTTTTCTTTACTCTTCTAATTTTCTCTTTATGCTGTACGATCCTCTTTCTATTTCCTCAATTTTTGTTCCATTTCGTTTCTCCAATTTTGTATCAGCACTCATTTCAAAGGGAAGATTTCCTCGAGGATTCCATAAAAGAATATATATTTTTCGCCATTTTTAAAAATCTCCTGCTTTTTCCCCGCCGTCTTCCAAAATTCTATAGAGAAAAGGATTTTAAGTAGCAGCTTCACGGATCTTGAGAGAAATAAAATGGCCTCTGACCCATTAGCCTAGTCGTTGTTCGAGCCAGATAAGGTTTCCCAGTTGCACTCGGCCAAGTACCCTATACCGTACCGGTCGTAATGGGAGTTGGCAGGACGTCTGGTACGTCTGGTACGTCTGCTAACCGTTACTACAAAGCGTAGAAATTTGAAGGGCAGACAACTCCAAGTCTTGAATCAATATGACGCAGGTTGTGTGGAGGTTACTGGTTGTGGGTGTGGGTGTGGGACACTTTACGACTGGCTACGAGACGGGTGGCTTTTTGTGGAAAGCAATTCTGTTTTTTTGTTTCGCCATCAATTCGTCATTCGATGCAATTATTGAAATACCATTTTATCTGTTCAAGCGAGTGATTTTGAAAAATCCTCCTGACGTTATTCAGAGCTTGTGTAAGTTGAACGTATTCAAATTCGCACGTAATTTTCATATGTAGATACATACGAGCATACGACACACAAAGTGGCAATAATTTAATCCTCTCGAAACTAACACGCTCATTTCTTTCTTCTTCTTATTTTTTATTCGCACTAAGTTATTCGGATTTGCTAAACGCATATCTGTGTTCCTCGCACATGAGATAGAGAAAGAGAGAAATCTGAATTATTTAAAGAACACGCATTCCTCACACGCACGTGACTTTGCTGGTTCCGTTGATGTACGACTTGATGCCACTCAATTTAGCCTTTCTCTTCTTTTTTTTCTTTGTTCTTTCTAATTTTTCTTCTCTTTACTCGCTTCATTTCCCACATTCCACTTTTGTGTCCCCAACCATTTGCTCGCGACACTTTGTTCTCCACTCCTACGCTCGTACTTGATTAAACATGACGGGACGGTACGGGATGGAATCAAGGTCGCTAAATATTGCGAAAACAGCTGCTTCTTTTCAACCCCCTTTTCTCAACTGGCGGCGGCACTACCCGCGCACAATCTTTGCCAGGGAGAAAAAGATAAGAAAAGAGAATCTAATTACATTGCCAAAAAAGTACCACATTTTTATTTCATAATATCTCCTCTCTTTCTCTTTCTCTCTGTAAAAAAAAAAATCATTTGATCTGAGTAACAGATTGGAGAAAATGCTTTGAAGAAAATTTGAAAAAAATTTCATTTCGTTTCGTTTATCAAACTTCAAAAGAAATTGCGTTGCATTGGATTTCTTATTTCGCAAGAGTCGGCAATATTATAAAATAAGAAGAAAAAATTGTTATTTTATAACCCGCTTACCACATGTTTCGTAACAGTTTTTTAACTTCCCGTTTCTCTGTTTTCAGAGAAAAAAGGAAGTTATTGTGATCACCCCGAAAATGAAAATTTGAGTTTTCACTAAATCTTCGTGTGTGTGCGTGACCACATTTTTGTCCGCGCGATATCTCGAGAACGCGTGGTCTGATTTCGATCAACTTAGGCTCAATCGACGGGGCTTTTCTTAACTTAGAACTGATTAGATTTTGGCTTCGATCGGATTAGTACTTTTTTAACTATTCAAATAACAAAATTCTAAAAAACGCAACAAAAATGACGATATCTTGAGAACGAATCAACGGATTTCAATGAAATTTGGTACCATATGGTTTTTTTGATCGCTGATCACGAATCTGAAGTCAGTTTTGCAAAATTTTCATTTGGCGTATTCGATATGCTGCAAAAAAATAAAAACATTTTGATTTAGATGAAACTTGGTACTCGTAGGTTTTTTGGGTCACTGATCACGAATCTGAAGTCAGATTAGCGAAATTCAAAATGGCGAGTCCGATTTGCTGGGAAAAATACTAAAAACATTCGAAATCTTACGGAAATTTGTACTCGAAGGTTTTTTGAACCGCTGATCAAGAATCTGAGGTCAGATTTACAAATTTCAAAATAGCTGAGAACAAAATAAATAACGGGAAGTTCGAAGGCTGGCTCATAGTCAGCCCAAACCCGCTTGTTTGTTTTTGTTTTTTTTTTTTTTGTTATCGCTCTTATTACTGTCGTTTGAATTCGTTAGGAATTCGCGTGCGAGTAATCGGAGCTAATCAATTCTACGATCTATGCAAGAGGTGAAACAAAATACGAATTTGATTTGATTAACGTTGATAGAGTGAGAGAATGTACCCACAGGATGTAAACACGTGTATTGAAATTTTTGGGCCGCGGTGTACGAATGCAAATTAAAAGATTCGCCACACGTGGCCGCCGGGTAGTTCGAGGATAGGTGTCGGGTTACAGGGCGATGTTGAAATCAGCATTTAAGACATACGTGACAGCTGTCAACCGCCGGTAGTCTACTACTCAAACTAGAATTTAGCCGGGCGACAAGACGCCTAAAGTTATCGCACGTTGCGTGCGCGCGGCTATAAGCGGAAAGGAAGAAGACAATTTTTTAAAATATTACTTTTCCATTTATCATTGCTCCTAATTATTTTCAATCTTTTATCTCTCTCATTTTTTACGTTTTTAACGACGAGAGGATTATTCAACTCGCTGAAAAGTTGTTCAAAGAATGAAATACGATTTTCTGTGAGACTATTTTAGACGCTTGGAACGGCGCGTGTGTCAAGAGACGAATTTGCTAGAGACAAAAAGGGTGATTCCATGGAGTACGAGAACATAGAATTTGAGAAACCAGGTCTACCAGGGGGGTGGAATTATCCTTTACCAAATCAGAGTCATGTATAAAATTTACAATATTTTCCAAGCCTCACAAGATTCCACGAATCCTATAATACATGAAAATTCCGGAATCGTTATAAAAATCACGAAATATTATGAAATTCTCAAAATTGCACGATATTTTTCTGACCTTTCGAATAAAAATTTCACCGATGGTGAGATTGTGAGAATATAACAAAATTCATGAGCTTCAAAAAATCGCAATCTTCACATCACGTCAAAATTTATTGAAGTAGGTATAACGAAAACCGAAATTTTCTGTGTAATGTGGCATATGGCAGGCTTGAGTCTTTGCTAGAAACAATCCGGCAGATGCTAGAGTGCAAAAACCAAGGATTTAAGAAGCTAGTTCCAAGAGGCTGACAGGAAAAGAGAGAGAGAAAGGGAAGAGAGAGGATCACATTTTTGCTAGACAGCTGGTTCCGCCTTTCTGAGAACGTTAAAACCGTACTCATTATTATTATTATTATATTTTCTTACGCCCTGTCATCTTTTTTTTTCTACTTCATACGTTTCTCAACAGAAATTTAACACTCTACCAAGGTTCTACCCGGCAGAACTAGGTCAAAGGCTAAGTATACCTTTTTTGAACCCCTTGAGAGAAAAAGAACGAAATCGAAAAAAAATCAAATATTTCAACATTTTGATCGACGTCTGACTGCCTCGAAGTGTTTGATCGATGGGGATGAAATTGAAAATCTCAAAATTTTTATTCACCAGATTCAAATGTATTCTTGAATACCTTGTGTGAGCCACATTTTACTTTGCATCTGTTCTTATTTTAATACACTTTATATTTTCTTACAACGAGAAACTTTTAGATTGAAATTTTAATCCGTCAAATTTTCAAGCCTCGAGGTTTCGCGGAATCTTTTCATTAATAAAAAATCTTTTTAGAAGAGACGCGCGCGAGCAGTCAAGTTGAAAATTAAAATTATACAAATAATGAGAAATTGTTCATACATCAATTATTCGTAGAATATACATGATTCGTATTTCAAGTCTATTAAAATTCAAATTTCGCGACGTTGTTGAATTGATTGAATGTCGAATTCGACGATAATTCTTTTTTTTATATCACAGAATGAATTTAGATTAATTAATTAATGGGATTAGTCAGACATAAAACGAGCCAAATGCTTCCTAATCGTGAAAAAAAGGAAGAAAGATTCAATCGGATAGCAAAACGGGTGCAGTGAAGTCGTTGCGCGGTGGAAACGCACCGTTTATTCAAAACCTCGGTACGAATTGCCGGAATTTCATACTCAACGCGTATATATTAGAAGCGGGTGATAATTAAGGGTAATTTATAACGGCGATTCCACGTCGACGTGTCAAGTGAGTTATGTGCAGGGGTTGTGTATACCAACCAGCGCCAACTGCAGCAATTACGACCGTGTCGTGTTGAATGGATATACTAGAAACTTAGTCTTACTGGTATTTTCACAATCTGCTCAACGATCTTGAATTTTTATTTTTTTTTTAATACGAGACTGGGAAAAGGAATTGAAAAAAAAAATTTAATCGCCTAGTGTTCACTGACAAGGAGGGTGCGAGGGGGGATAAATTAGACCGTTTTTTTAGGCACAACAACCTCATGCGTTTGACATAGCAATCATAACGACTTTTTGACCCCTAGAAAGTGTTTCATTTGCGGATCTAATTATTAGGAACTATTTTCTTCTCGACGCTTCGTTTGTACACAAAATTATAATTTTTACAATCAAAAGTTGTTAACTTCTAATTTTGCAAATTTACTAAAAACTTAGTCTCTTTCCTAAAAGGGACGATGAATAGATGAAGGATCAAGTTAAATTAGTCTGTTTCATTGAAATCTTTGAATTGTTAACAAACTGATTGTTGGTTTTATTTTCTATTTTTCAATTAGCTTGAAACTAATGTTAATGCCGCAGAATTCTTGAACAGAATTTACGATATTAGGCCTCTAATTCTGTTCCAATTCGTTCAAAAATTCAATTCTCTGTAAAAAAAAACCGTGATTGTTTCTATTGAGCGAAAAAAAGTAGTTATTCTAATTTCAAGTAACACGTTTGATTAATAATTGAGGACTGAACAAATTCGAGTGTAATTAAAAAATACAATTACAGGTTCAGCTTAACGTGGGAAATTATTAATCGTCAATTGCCTCCGTTTTTTTAGATATCGCAGTTCTAAAATGATTAATTCGTCATTATTTGTTGCCTAATGAGATTTTTTTCGTGTAATCAAATGACCGAAATAATGATTCTTCGTCTTGTGGATTATATTAACGATTCTAGGGATCTAAAATCGTAACTTTTTTTTCTCACATGCCGCAATTCCTCTCTTGATTTTGATTCGACTATAATTCTCCCACTCACAGACCGCGTTTATACTTAATGCCCCCAGTTATACGGACACGTCGTATCATACGTGTTCGATAATAACTGGGTCGAGTGCGGGAATAGCTTCGAGTATAACAAACCTACACGTGATGTTAGGTACGATTAGAGTTAGTGTTATGAAAGTATCAGAATAAACGGGTATAGCTCTCAAAACCGTGTCAATTGGTTTATACATACTCGTATTTATACACTCTGCACAATGCTCTGAATCCGAATCTGAAAACCTCGAAAATATCTGGTCCAATTAGAAAACCAAATCAAACAATTTTCTCCTTTATTCGTAATTCCGTAACAATTATTTGTTTATAGGACAAAAATAGGAGTAGTTGAATTACATCAAAATATAGGATCCGCCATCTTGAATCCAAGGTGCTCGAATTCAGTTTTTTCATCATATCTCGACAACTATCGATCCTATCGTCACGGAGGTTAGTATGAAAAATGAAGCTTGCTAAATTCTCTACAACAAAGGTTCTATACATTTTTCTTGTATCTTCGATAGTTTTTCTCTAATACACCAGTGAATACATCCATAATTCTTACGAGGTTCCATACCGAGAAAGTGATTATGACTTTCAGCCCTGTATTACTCAAAAACTATTGAAGATATGATAAAAATGTATTGAACCTTAGTTGTAGAGAATTTGATAAACTTCATTTTTCATAATAACCTCCGTGACGATAGGATCGATAGTTGTGAAGACATGATGAAAAAACTGAATTCCAGCACTTTTGACTCAAGTTAGTCCAGCAGCGAATTTAAACCCCTGGTGTTTAGTGTTTCCCGGTTGTTTTACCCTTTCGTGATTTTTATCGGTTATACTGGGTGTTGCCTCGTCGCGAATGGGGGTTTTATGTGGATCAGTAGAACATAAACTGAATTTGGCAAAATTCCAAAACGTTTTGGTTTTCCCCTAACGTGCGTAACCTCTGCTTTTAGTGTCACGAAAATTGGTAACCACCGGACCTCGAATTCACCGGATTCTACTATGATGATTATTATCATTATTATCAATCTCAATTGAACAAACTACCGGAGAAGAAAGGAAAAGTTTTAATAGACTTTATTTTCGTTCGGAAAAACAACTCAGTCAACTTTTTTATAGCAGTTTACCCATCTTTGTCCTAGATCCGGGGGGATAGGATGTAGAAACAACAAAACCGATAGACTAAAGGAGTATTCTATTCCATTTGTGAGACTGTAACCGAAAGCTTTTATCACAGAGTGCAGTTCAGGTTCCGTAAACGAAAAATATCCAATTCAACCAAAGTTACGATTAATTAGGGCAATCGATTCGACACAGTTTTATTAACTGTCTTAGTTTCCTCACAACGGGCAAACTAAAAAAAACTTGAAAGGGTCCATTCACTCACTCAGTCAAATAAAGAAGAATGGATAAGTTTCCGTGTTCAACATTCGAGAGAAATATTATCTTGAAAATAACTATCTCGCAGATTTAAGGATCGCGATTCTGAGAATGTCGTCTGATTTTTAAACTATAATTTTTTAAAACACCAAAACTTTCGGCTATTAGACGGAAAAAACGGAGAAGAATTTTTACCCGACTTTTCATTCGCTTTGAACATAGTTTAATTAACCTTCTGTCTTGAAATATGATCGATTATCCACAAAATGAATATGATAATGTAAAAAGAAATTGTTATTCAAAGATGAAAACTGTTTTAAGACTTGATCTAGTGCAGTGAAAAATCGCGTGAAAATTTTATAGTCCAGACTTTAGACATTTGGATGGTGAAAAACCTCGTTCCTTCATTTTCTTTTTATTATCCCATCATTTCTTATCATTTTGACATCAATATGACGCACGGTTGCTGGAATCTCGTTGCAAATTACAAAAAAGAAATGGAATAAAAAAAAAATCGTGACGATGATGAGGTTGTTAACTCTTTGGGAGCTGGCTCCTCGTTACTGGTACTTACCGAGGTGTAATATTCTTATATCTGTACCAGTCGATCGCTGATTGACAATATAAAATTCGAAATTACGCCGAGAGGCATTCGATCAATTATTACATGGCCGACGTCCACTGACGATCAAACAGCTGGGTTCTCATTCGCAATATCGAATCGTTTTTACATTTCTTCAATCAACAATATACAAAAAAAAACGCTAAGTAGTCGAGTTTTTTTGGAAAATCTTATCAACACATGTTTTTAGTGTGAAAATATTGATGTATCTACGTGGTAAAGAAATTTGTTTGTTTTATCGATTAGAAAAAAGCGTTCAATAAACGCAATGTCAATACAAATTGAGTGGATTTCGTGGAACACATGTACGTGTTCACAGTACATGACCTGATTTCAACATTTTCACAAAATCCACTAAACAGTAAAAAAAATAGAAAAACAAATTGCTGTAGTTGAATAAAATTGATACAATATTTTGAAAATCTTTCCAAACAAAACGAAGATAACAGTTTTTTATTCTCGCAAACTAACCTCAAGGCATTGCATAAAATAAATTGATGAAAATATCCACGTTTTTTTCTTTGTTCTTTCTTTTTCTTTCTTTAATCTCTTTGTAACTGTTATATTTATATATATATATACGATTATCGTTCGTGGCGATATTTCGTCGAATCGTTAATGATTCCCCGAAGTCGTTACTTATCCGTCTGTAATACGAGTTCACAAAGAAGAAATAATAGAGTTAAAAAAAAAAAAAAATAGAATTTAAAAAAAAACAGAAAGAATTAATATACATTTTTTTTGGTGTCATTAGGGACTCATAAACACATTTTCAAATTCATTTTCTAATTCTGGAAAATAACGATAGAATATCAGGCCTGAAAGAAAAAGAAAAGAAAATTGTTTATGGATAGTCTCAGTATCGGCTGAGGTATGACTACTTGATTATATGACAGTATTTTAATCGACAGAAATATATGGTTGTTTTTTTCTCCACGCATGGCCGTAATTCTACTGGAAATATTGTACGTTATAATGTGACTATTTTATTTCATTTTTTATCAAACAACTGCAACACGAACGACAAGTTACAAGAATTTCAACCTATGTAATTAATGTAGGATAATTATAGCTGGCCTCAGTCCCAGCGTTAATTGAGCCTTGATGATATATATGTAGACATATGTAGACATTGTAATACACGAGAGAAGTAGTTCACGTAATGCTTCGTTATATTATATATGAAATTAACAAGCAAATTGATTCGAACACCGATATAGGTTATAAATAATTAGAAAAACAAAATGAAATACTAAGTATAGTTGAAATAGAATGTATCATCGATTCAAACGTTTTTTTTTTTTTCGCGCCACGCCATGACGTCACTACTCAGTACAACTCGCCCGCCATCTAGCGTCGTCTGTGGAAACCCACCTCCTCTGTCTCTCTCTACACTCCGATTTCTAGGTTATTCAAATATGGCGGTGAAATTTTGAATTCTGACGTCACGATCAGTCAAAAAGCAAAGTTTATTTCCAGATGATTTAAGCGTTTGAAACAATTTTAACAATTATTTTATCGATGAATGAAAATGATAAAATATTGTTGAAGTGTATAAAAAGAAATGAAAATTGAGACAGAAGAATGAGAGAAAAAAAAGACACTCTTCAATGTCGTGAAATAAATTGTTTATTATTTATTACTTTTGATGCTTGGAGGAAAAATTCAAAGTGATAAATAAAAGAAGGCAAAAAAAAAAGAAAAGTTAATTATTTCTTAGAACCTTTGAGCATAAAAACGAAGCTTGATAAAATTGCGAGTTATTGCAAGCGAAATAAATTCTCTGTGGAAAGAAATCGAAGAAAAAAAAATATCTTTGTAACGTTTCTTCTGATTAAATAATCATAGAATAACAAAGGAGAAGAAGAAAAAAACGTCGAAATTCTCTCGAGAACTCAAAGCCTAATTTTTGATGACACATATCATTTCATTTTCTTCAGCACCTTTTTCTCTTCTTGTTATTTCATCAAACAAACATTCATGTGTGTATGCATGCATAAATTCTGTCGCGTGTAAATTCTGCACTTCTGTTGGCCGAGTCTTTGTTTGTCCTGTGACACCGCCATTTTGCAACTTGTCAACTTTTCTCCTTCTTCGTCTTCTTTTTCTTATTTATTTTATCTTTACTGTTATGCTAAGGATAATATTTGGTACATACATACATACAATTCTTCTTCGCTTTTATATTTACCGCGATGACACATACGCGAAGCAGTTTTTTTTTTTTG
This sequence comes from Euura lappo, assembly GCA_018257835.1. Classification (NCBI taxonomy): domain Eukaryota; kingdom Metazoa; phylum Arthropoda; class Insecta; order Hymenoptera; family Tenthredinidae; genus Euura; species Euura lappo. Next base: position 64,033 of record JAEUYN010001101.1, read on the forward strand.
TATGCATATTTTCCTCATTCGTATCACACCACGGTGCCAAAAGCTAAACTTGCACCTACTGCAACTACAATCATTTTTTTTTTTTTGGATTAGTTGCAATTATTATTATTGATATTTTTCTTTTTCTTTGAAACACATCAAATTTTCTTATCTTCATGTATTAATGCACGTCGTCTTCACAGTTGATGCTTAATTCGCCAACATCTACGTGACTCAAGTAACGTACGCCACAAACAATAACTGATTCGACATAGCCTCGTTATTTTTTTTTCCGTGTAACCGTGCCAATCTACTCAATGACAGCAGTGAACTTGCGTGATTGAATCGTTTCTTTGTGTGTTCCAATTGTTTAAATTTTTTTTTATAGAAACATCGTTACACAAAATTTATATTTTCGTTCTTCGAATTATTTCAAAGGCATCGAATCCAATTTTTCATAGCGAAAATCGAATCTTTTTAGGACATAAATGACGTCACAAATAACCGAAGCTCAGTGGCGCCTCTGATGGCTGTTTTTTTCCCAACCCGACATAGAATATGAGGATCTGCTTGTTTGATGAAATCAATTCGACTTTTAAAAAATTCGGTATAATTGTGTCTGTCTATGCTAATTGTAAGTCGTTATGATCTAGTGATAAGTGAACAATCATCGAATCAAGTTGATCTAATATCATCGATCATTAAGTTGAGGGAATAATTGATTCGCGGAATACATTTTTTTCCAGGTTTAAGTATACCTCTTACAGAATTCAGCTGATGTAACCGTACGTCGATTCAACGTGTGAAATATATATATAGATCCATATGTTCATTACGTTAATTAAAAGAGTGCCTAATCGATTGCCTAATATAATTAGTTTCAGTCTTTGCACGTGACGCATAAAAGGCGTATGTATAGCGATAATAAATGTCGGGTCATTACTCATTGCGCGACTAATCATTCAGAGAATTATTTTTTTTTCTAATTAAAAACGCAATTACTCTGATAGTTCAGGTGCAACAAAACCTGCGGGGCTTCGTTACTTCCATCTTGTCATTCGAATGGAATTTTTTTGTCTCATTTTTTTTCTACTTCCTTTTTTCTTCTTTGCGAGTTAATCGACGCAAACATCCCCAAATCCTCTGACCACTCTCTAAATTTGAATCAGTGAATAGTCACGGATCATCAGCGAATAGTCACTGATGCCTCCGGTTATAAGTATACCACTGGAAATCAGTGAAAAGTCACTCATTTATCCAGTCTATTTGAATCACTGATTCAAATAGTGAAATTTTCACTGATTGAATCAGCGAAAATTATTGGTTCTTATATATATTTGATCCGGTTGAAGATATTCTCGAAACGGAAAGACGATATGGTATATTCGACACATTTTTGTTTCGCGAGTCTTTATTGCAAGTAAAGAAAAAACAGACTCCTAACGCAGATGAAACTTCTCCGTCTTCCATCTCGTAGGAGCGAGCCAAGACTGGACGCAGTGAGAAAACCTAACCTACCAAAAGTATAAGGAATTCAATGTAAGACAGTGAACAGCAATATTCACACAATTCATTGATTATTTGCAACTAACAAGCCAAATTGTGAACAATTTTATAAATCCGTATGTGTACTTACGTTGTGATTTTTACTGACCAGTTCGCGTGGTTGAACCGACGCCCAAATCGGCACGCAACATATGAACGCGAACGATTTGGCGGTTAGTAGGCAGCTCCATGGCGGCTAGAGACTCGGCGTACGCGGCGCCCCTAGCGTTCGTCACAAAAGTCACTGACGAAACAGTGAAGTTATGCACTGGTTTAGCAGTGGTAAAATCACTGCTGAAATGGACTTCACTGATACTCCAGTGAAAAAGGGTTCAAGTCACTGTTTCTGCAGTGAAATACCAAGTCACTGATTCAATTAGTGAAATTTTCACTGATTCAAATTTAGAGAGCACCTGAATATGGATCCTTTGAGTATTTCGAAGGAAGGGAAAAAATTTGAATTGTCCCACATTTGAGTTCGAAGCTGCGGATGCTGAAGGGATCGTTGAAAATATAAGTGTGACTTTACCGGGCCATAAAAATGTAGTAAAATTTGATACTGCTACAGGGACACAGAGGGAAATGACACCCTGCCTGCCCTGCCAGGGGGCCCTTCGTCCGTCAGGTTTTCTAGCCCCCAGATATATTCAACATTTTTACGACCCTCGAGGGAGATTTTGCATCCGAGACACCCGCACGGCGTGATACGTGTCGATGTATAAAAATCGGCTTTGTATACTTGAAAAAGAAAGGAAAAAATAAAACAAAAAATATGTACGTGTATAAATAAGACGTGGCCCAAAATACGAGAAGAAAGCTTCGAATATCGAGTATCTGGCTGGTGTTACGAGCAGCTGGAGCTAGAAGCCTCATTCTCGGATTTTGATACATAAAAAACGGCCTCAAGCCACTTCAGGGATTTGATACTCTAATCCTGTTTTATATATGCGTTAGAAAAAAAAATCTTTCAAGTGGGTCAAAGCCAGGATTATCAAGATTTTATGTCATTCCCGGTGAATAAAGAATGGCGATTATATGCGTGTCTGAGGAATGGTGATTGATTCATTTATCGCGAGAGCGATTACGTCGATGACATAACGAATATAAAGTGGAATAAAATGAACGATCTAAATCAGGCTTTCCGCGATAATATCTTGTCGATAGAGATACGAAAAAAAAATTGTCGCTCTAGTCGTACTTTGAACCTGATAAAAAATAAGGGAAATTTCCATTTGATTTTTCCACCAGGGTTTTTCGAATCCGTCCGACCAGGGTGAAAACGTTTTTACTTATCATCAGATAGGATTTAATGAATAAATTCTATCTCGATTTTTACTCTCTTGAATTTGATCAAATTTTGATCGAGTCTAATAAAATTTGATCTGAGATTATAACAATATATGAAGCTATGTTTTTGTTTCTATTATATTAAATATGGCCAAGCTCGCAATAAAATTTTACACAATCATATATTTCATGGAATCTGATAAACTGAGATGAAATATTTCGTAACCTTTCAAGTATAGGCCTATAATAATGTATCGATAAATCCGAATACTGATAAAAAATACCTGAATAAATTATCTAAAGGAAATATTATTCATATTTTTGGTCCCGAAAATCAATGTTTTAAATTAAACTACTTGAATAAATTCATAAAACTCTCTATTCATGAATAAAAAATTGAATGATGATGAAAAATTAAATATGACCGCAGCTCGCCATATAATTTCTCAAAATCATGAAATTTTTTCTCAACTTCTCTTAAATTTGATCAAATTTGCTAGCGACGAGATGATCGAGATAAAATGATGCAAAATTTGATATCAAATATTATCCGATTTTTATAGAGATGAATTTTTCCCGATATCGAAGCTTGTTCAAATTGAACTGATTGAAGTTCCTGTTCGTAGTATCCTGCATACTTCGGAGTCTTTATGCCTGATTATTAATGTGTTCGCGATGGGCGAGTGCGAGAAAACTATGCGTGGTATGTGAGAGGGTAAAAAAGAGAGAGAGAGACAAAAAATAAAACTGGGCATTCCTTGTGCGAGAATAAGGTTGGTAGATATGGAGGAGGCTACTGAATTGAATTCTTGATTTAACGCTCGAGGTAGGACGCGTATTAAACAGCCTCACGTATTATGGAGCCGGCCTTTATGGAGTTCTTTTGCGCAAGAAAAAAAGAAGAAAGAAGAAAAATCACGGGAGAAAATGAGAGAGAAAAAGAAAATGTATGTAGTCGGTTCTACCGAGATACCGAGACACCAAGTACGGTAAACGAAGAGCTGGCTCCGACTTACCTTTCTCAATCCTCGAACTCCGGGACCACATTCAACGCGGAAAAGTGTAAGGAAAAGTTAGAAAACTGGATACCAGGGGAAAAAAAAATCGTGTTACTCCGACGAGGCGAAGTATTGCTCCTTAACTTGGCGCCCTGGTCGCCTGATTTCATCCGCAATTCTATACCTATGTGCTGGAGATTATTTTGCTGACTCTTTTTTCGATTCATTTTCCTGCTTGGAATCAGAATTTTATTTCTTCATCGTCTAGAGACAGAAAAAACCTGGAAAGAATTCCAAATTTATAATTTCACAGGAAATTATAAGGAGACTTAAAAATACAAATTTGAAATATTGCTACCAATCCACTCATAGGTCTAGTCTCGAAAATGTGATAATTTTGTTGGTAATTTTCGTTACTGCACACTGCGAAATATTGCGCAACAATAACGAAAAAATGACGAATACATTGAGAAATCAGAAGCTATATGGCAATACGTGTAATAATCTGGAATAATTTAAACTGTACATGCACAGGTTAATTTCCATAATTTTTTTAGTCCTCATCTTATTGAACAGTTTCGATTGGCCGATACAAAAAAGGCCCGTCGCGATAGCTCCTCTCGATTGCACCTAGTGTATTTATTACAAATCAAATATTGCTCATAATTGCTCTGTTGTGTAGTCATCGTTGATAGTCTCGGTATACCTGCCGATACAACTATACTGTCATTGTGTGAGGCCAGAAGTACGCGGCAGCCTTGGGCTTGAACATCTCTGTTCATCCGTAATCTTATCAATCGCCGAGAGCCCTGAATGACTGATACACTCACGGCATGGATAAAATTGATTAGAGCTGACACACCTCTCTCGATGCTGCAAGCGTATTTTTCTCCTTCGCGCGTGCGCAGATCGCAAATGATCAACTTTTCGCCCTAGAGCTTTTTTTTATCGCGCATGCGCACTTCGCACTCTACGGATTTCTCACACTGGTTACGAGATTGAATCATCTGTCACTCTTGGCGTTACCAATCAGGTATGGAGCACGGTGCGTTTGGATTTCTTTTTCTTTCTTCATATTCGTTTTTTCTTCTGTCTTCTTACGCCGGTCAAGTGACTCTGCCGGCTATCGCGGCGTGTTTGTTAATGTGACAGCTCCATATCCGCATCTCAATCAAATTTCACGGTCAATGAGGATAAATAATTCGCGTACCGTACCTCCGACGCGGTCTCGGTGATAAATGTCAGAGTAATATCGATCTATGAAAGTGACTCGCCTGTCTGTGCGGACATCGTTTCGTCACTGCAAGTAGCGTTGAAATGATGTAGCGGAAAAATCTGTGGCTTTTGATCTTTCGTAGCTTCTTCACTTGATTTTTTATATTTTTTTCTTATTGCGTTTCATCGATGCTACTGAATAGTCAATTACTGTTTCGTTCAAAGAGCCAAGGTCTTCTACTCTTATTCCTATGTATTTATCCAGGCAGTATCCCCTGACTTCACACGGATAAAAAAAATATTGGTTAGGTACTTGAATATTGATATTTAGTAAATAATACTTGATTCTAGTGAATGTTTACTTGGTGATGTTTAAGAAACCGATTTTTTGAGTCAAACAAATGTTTCTTTTTTTTTGTGTGTACTCTGTACGATTGATATTTCATAACTCGTACAGTTTCGGTGCCGCTGTTTGGCGGTAAGATTTTTTAACACCCGCACATCAATCACCAGACGATCGACCATCCTGAACGTGCCTTTGTGTCGATAGCCCAGATTTGATGCCCCGCTGGCCGCGATTCTTCAATTCCAATAAGCCAATTTTTATTCGACAACAGAGACAGCGAAATTTCAAGTCAGCCACTTCTTGAATGAACAATTTCATCAATATCTCACTTCCGGTTGCTCCTGGGAGAAAAACGGCCTGAATCGATTTCGAAGCTCATAAAATTCTCTACAAAAAAGGTCCTTACAGTTTTCCGGGTAGAATAGACCGTTCAGAAGATACACGGGCTCAAAGATCTCTGAAATTTAAAGTGTTAACGATCAAGGTACACTTTGACATTTTGAAATGTCTATTTTTTCCTGAACTCTTTAAAAAGTCGGAGCTCCAGCAATTTTTGTCCACATTAATCGCATTTTGAATCAAAGATCGTCAAATTTCTAAAACCCCCACAAAGCATCTTCCATCTTGTTCTTTCAAATTCAAGCTACGATATTAATATTCTTGTTTTTTTTTCACTACATGTAAAATAAGGGTAACCTAGGAGGTACCGTTGTTGGTGAATTCGTAATGCTTTACGAGCTGGGGTTGACGCGTTCGAGTCCTTAGGGGTAGTCGTTCACTAGGACATATCGATCGTGTCCTGGAATTGGTAGAGAACGTTGTTTGGACAAAGGCGCCAAGGCCGGCGCCTGCGCTTCCTGGTCCACTTCTGGCTACCGAACGAAGGTATCAGCCCCACATCCGTCGGGAACAAAGGATCTAATTCCGAATTCTGATCGTCTAATTGAAAGTGGAGCGTAGAAAATAGAAAAACTATTCGAGCCATAATTTATTACGTTTTTTTTAAATGGTCAAATTCATCAGCCGCTCTTCGACGTCGACGACGCTTTCGCGATAAGGATTCAGGGAGGATTGTTTGTCGCGATAAAAAAAGCTCCCAGCATGTCTGACAGCTAGGTAGGATCTCCTTTTGTTCGGGACGTTAACTTCCTAAGGGTGCTCTATTCCCGTAGTAAATTTCTTAATTGAAAATGACCCTTCCTACTGTTCCGGCTGATACTTTTCCTCAGGCCATCATCCATCGCGTGCTTTGTGAGAGGAAAGCTTCCCTTCCCGGACCGGCACCATGAACGAATAAAAACTGGGTCCAACAATGGCACGGTAGTAGGCGAGGCTTCGCGGTCGTAAAAAGAGAAAACCCAACCCGACGTTCTTATGGGATGAGGGGGCAAAGATACGATCCAACAACGAATGGCAGAGGAGATCCACGAATATTTTGATACCGAGTAAATTTATAGAGGGTTGAATTCACCGGGCAGAATATGATTCGAGGTACTCGAACTCATTCGACGTCCTGAAATTCAGAGATTATTCGGGAAATATATTCGTTGCAGCTGTAGCTGGTGGAAAGTCACGGTGCCGCGTGTGGCAATCTCGCATGATAATTTAACGTCGTTGTTAACGAAGAGAGAGGATGGGCACTCCACTCGTAAAGATTAGGGAATTGCCTAGACGAGTGTTCCTAGATGTACAAAAATAAACCTACTGCACCGTCACGACGGAAACACAGACGTCTCGGTATTATAAAATGAGATAACACCTGCGGTAACATAATACATGTTCAGCCACGAGGTGTTTCGAGTTTTTACCATTTTTTCATAGGTTCTAGACTTTTTCAAACAGTCCGAAACATTAGCAACAAGATCAAACTCTGAGAGGACATTCGAGGTTATATATCCACTTGTGGAATTGTTGAAGTAATTAAGTTCTAGATGAAATATAAGCTTCCAAAGGGACCTTAAATGATTTCAAACGCTTATAAAATGGTATTCAAATGGTATCGAATGGATTTAAATTGCATGATAAGCCATGAAAATCATTGTGAAATGGATGTTAATTGTCATGGTATGAGATGATGTGCAATATTATGAAGTGGACGTGGATATGTAACGAGTGGAATCGTATCAAATGTATGAAATGTAATGAAATTAGGGGGAAAAAAAGGAGGGATGAAATAGTTGTTACAATCCTACCTACAAAATACCCATGAGATGGTTATGAAATGTGCGAATGTGTTTGGGACACGATATTCCGAAGTGTTTATTTACTTCTTCAAGTAAACGTCATGTATGAAATGGTACGAAATGGAGTGAAACGATGATATGCATCCTCTTGATATTGCAGAAATTGGTTATCGAATTTCGCAAACTCTCGATATTCAAGTCGCCATCGAAGTATAGTCGCATCCATCTGCACCCTTTGTGAGCAAAAATGGAGTTTCTCTGATAATGAAACTAATAAAAAATGGTATGAAAGTTCACCGGTATTTATGACTTCCTCGACCGGTACGGTGCACTGGGATCGATGAACTAGGCCAATGGCTTCACTAGAGCCCTCGACTCAACACGCATATCCATTTCCACATAAATTTGTACGATAGTGTAGTTTGATGGTGCGATGTCCTATAAATAGAATTCCTTAATTGCGGTTTCTTTTCTTTTACCTCAATTTTCTCACTTATTTATGTGACAAATTATGCGGTGTCATGATTGAGCTGATCTTTCGAACCTCTATTCCTTTCTCTTCCCTTGTTCGGTCGGACCTTAGAGTTTTCTGGTCGTCATATCTTGATTGTAGTAACGATTCACGGCTACTCGTCGACGTTATTAACGGTCTTAGGTTACTTCCTCTTTCTCTCTCTCTCTCTTTTGTTTTTTCGTATACGGTTGAATATATTCTGAACATAGTCATATCCGAGCTTCCAGATTACGACACTTACCACGAACCAAGAATTCCGATTATATCACTGACAGCTTTTACACATAACTCGGGAATTTCGGTATCTTTAAAACCGGCGATTGGATAATCAACCCAATCCGACTTTGTTTCGACCGAAGACTTTCGTTTTTCGCATCGTTTCTTGTTCCAATGTCATAAACAATTTTGTCCCATTTTTCTTCGAGCTTTTCTTTCATCTCGTGTGGAAACCCATCGGAGGCTGTAAACTGTTTCCTTTTTTCATATATCGAGTAGAATAAAGTCTGTCGACTCGACCGAAACTTATTCGATCTATTTTACAACGTAAATTTAAGACCTCCACGGTCGTCTGGCTGTCTGGTTCCCCGCTCAAAACCATATATATATTTTTTTTCTTCCTCTCTAACCCCGTAGACAGGGTGTATTCTACGCCTTAATACGTATTCCAGAATTATATTATGTCGGAAAAAAGGGCGAGGGGTTGCGGACTCCGAGGAGCCTTTTTCTGTCTCTCTTTGACCCAAAAGGTTCGTAAATCTCAAGACTTCCTGCACCCTTACAGCCGGCCTGGTCCCCGTATCTTTTGGAATCGTTTCTTTTTTCTTTTTGCTGAAAAGCAGGAGAATGAAGCTTAAAAATTTCGATTTTGAAAAGTTACAAAAATTTGTATTACTTGATATGAAATCTTGAAGAAAATCAATTGAAAAAATGTTGAGAACAAAGACCGATCGCTAATCGATATTCTCGGCGTAAGCTCGTCGTCAGACTTAAGGAGACATAACTAAATAAAAAATAAGATACTGACATCGAAGTGTCGATGCGATCAGTTGCGTTTCGTGTTGGCATAACCTACATCGAATACTCGAACGTGGATGACGCACTGCGTGCTAATGTCGAGTGGATTGATGTGTACGGAGTCTCTAGAGCGAACCAAGGCCTTCGGTGAGCCGGTGCAGCCCGATCGATTTCTGATTTATCGAATCAGCCGGTGGCCGTGGGACGAAAAAAAAGCGGGGTCGTAATTTAACGGAAAATGGCTAAAAGCCAGGAGGCCAAAACCAGAGATCGACGTCCGACTTCGACTGGGAAAAAAAAGAATCCGGTGGTTTTAGGCCCACCTTGATCTACGAGACCTCGAAATTCCCGCTTCGACAATATTTTCGGGCTCACTGAATTTTGTTCTCGAATTCGATTTCGGGAATTGAAGGCCGAGTTTGTGATCAAGAATCGGACAAGTTTTGGATCTTTGACTGGATCTGAAATCACGAATTCTCAAAAACTGAACTCAGTTTCGTAATCGGCGAGCCAAAAAAAAAAAAAATTTCATCAAGATCCGTTATTATCATTTCGATTTTGGGAATACCGATCAGATCGAAGCCTTGATCGGTTCCGAGTTTGAAAAATCCTCGTCGACTCGCGATATTGTCAATAAAAAATCGATCGCACACATAACTTGAAAACGTGGAGTTCTGATAAAAATCTAGACTTCAATTTTTCGAGGTGGTCACTGGAATTTAGGTTGAAACGAATTTTAAAAAAATACACAAATTGCGAAAGACGTGACGACACGAAGGGATGCGAATGTCTCAGTCCCGGAGACACGGAGATCCCGTTTTCCTCCCGGATTCCTCCCGGATTCCGGGATCCCCGGCGGTCGGTCGACCGAGTGAGCGACGTCGCGACGCTCCTTTGTTCGACTAGCGCTAGGTGGGAATCGATACCAGCGCCGTCGTCTCGTGCCCACCACTCCTTTGTTCGCAAATTAGAATTGACGAAGGACGAAGGACGAAGGAGCTGGTCTCAGAAAGGATGAGGGACACATAATATATGGGTTACAGTACTCTCTAAATTTGAATCAGTGAATAGTCACTGATCATCAGCGAATAGTCACTGATGCCTCCGGTTATAAGTATACCACTGGAAATCAGTGAAAAGTCACTAATTTATCCAGTGAATTTGAATCACTGATTCAAATAGTGAAATTTTGAATCAGCGAAAATTATTGGTTCTTATATATATATTTGATCCGGTTGAAGATATTCTCGAAACGGAAAGACAATACGGTATATTCGACACATTTTTGTTTCGCGAGTCTTTATTGCAAGTAAAGAAAAAACAGACTCCTAACGCAGATGAAACTTCTCCGTTTCCCATCTCGTCGGAGCGAGCCGAGACTGGACGCAGTGAGAAAACCTAACCTACCAAAAGTATAAGGAATTCAATATAAGACAGTGAACAGCAATATTCACACAATTCATTGATTATTTGCAACTAACAAGCCAAATTGTGAACAATTTTATAAATCCGCATGTGTACTTACGTTATGATTTTTACTGAACAGTTCACGTGGTTGAACCGACGCCCAAATCGGCACGCAACATATGAACGCAAACGATTTGGCGGTTAGTAGGCAGCTCCACGGCGGTTAGAAACTCGGCGTACGCGGCGCCCCTAGCGTTCGTCACAAAAGTCACTGACGAAACAGTGAAGTTATGCACTGGTTTAGCAGTGGTAAAATCACTGCTGAAATGGACTTCACTGATACTACAGTGAAAAAGGGTTCAAGTCACTGTTTCTGCAGTGAAATACCAAGTCACTGATTCAATTAGTGAAATTTTCACTAATTCAAATTTAGAGAGTAAGGCTAGAGGCTGGATGTACTGAACCTAACTTCCTTCTCCCTGAGGGAACTCTGGACTTCAAAATACTCTTCAGACTTGTGACTGCGGCAGTCCAGGACTCGCCAATTTTGTTATGACTAGTTTACATTGTACTATGACTACTCGAACCAACCGCGAACTCCTGATTGACTGTAATTCACTGTATGAAATATTTTCATGAAGTCGGAATAGGGGATAAAACTGAAAATTCTGCGTTTTGCAGAATATGGAAATAACGATTGCCGTATGATTAGGGAAGACGTGCTTCGAATCGATTGATCTTTCAGCGAACGTGGTATAGATGAGTTATCTTGATTTTTTTTTTTCAGAGACAGAACAGCGCGGCTCGTATGAATCCAGTAACTTTTTTTTCACTCTTTAACCCTGAAGTTTTTGAGTTGCACAAAAGATAAATCAATTACAATTTTTTGTTCCCATAAAGTTGAATCCAACATTTTTTTTCAGCAATATTTCAGCAATGTAGGTCAATCTTTCCTTTTCAACGAACCTTTAAACGCGCTTCAAAAATTGCTGAAAAGAATTTTGGATTGAACTTCTTTTTTTTTTTCAATCATGTAAGAAATAGAAAAAAAAATCTGTTTAATCCTGCATTGAAAATTAAATCTGTCACTTGAAACGATCGTTTGAGTGCACAAAATCATTTTGAGAGAGATTGAAAATTTAATTTGATTATTATCAGCATCGTAAGAGTGATAGGAATTTTTGTCATTCAATCAATAATTTATCAATATTGTCGCAAATTTACAGTAGAGTTGATAATATGAAATTCAAATATTGTTTGTTTTTTTTTTCAAATTTTTTGTATCCTATTAATTACAAAAAAAAATGACCTCAGAAATTTCGCATCAATAATAATTGATTGAAATATAGGTACGTTAATTTATATGCTTGACAGAATGAAATATATCATCGATGATATTTAAATTGATATATATATACATATATATACTTTTTTTCTTATTCATTATAGTAATAATGATTTGTTACGTATTTCGTTGAAAAAAAAAGTATGTCGTTGTGTATATGTGACACGTGTGTCGAAAACTAAATAAAAGTATTCGGCATATTTAATTACGTGTACGTAAGTATATATAGGTTGTGACAACCTCGACATACATAGATAATAAACCATTTTTGGCAATTTGAACCGTACGATATATATATTGCTGTATAATCTAGAGCCAGAATAATGATAAATCATCACTTACCAAGCAGGTCGTTATAATATTACGCTCTTCATAACAGTACTGGCATTGAAATCAGTTCGGTATCTCGCACGCGTGTGTACGGATGTATATCTAAACTTCTGATGAGATAAGAAATAAAGTCGAAGATTCCTGTACTAAAAAAAAAAAAAAAAAATTAAATAAAATCACTTTTTTTCACACAACTTTCAAAATACGTCCTTACGACAGTTTAAGAATTTTTTTATTTATTTTTTTCTCTATTTGTTTGTCAATGAGCTAAAACAGTTTAAATTTCTACAAAATAATAATTCAGCAGAGGCACTTTGTCACGTGTCAAAGATTCCAACGATTGAATAATAAAGATAATCATAATACATAATAAAAGATAGACTGTTCAAATCCTCGTGTACAGCTAATCAGTTTTTTCTTATCCTGGTTTCGATCTTCGACACGTGTTTTAAATAAAAGTCGAAATCTTGGAAACATACACTTTCCGAAGTAGTGGTGGGGGAGAAAAAAAAATATCAATGTTTCATATGCAACTGACTAAATGAAATTTTTCTAAAATCAATCCTTCATGATTGAATTAATCCTCATGAATCGAATGAATTATATTTAATGATGTTAAATACACGGCTATTCAGCTGTCGTCGTAATAATGAAATAATTTACTCACCACGACGAGACAATGATTATCAATTTCTGAAATCGGGGATAACGACTCCGAAACATTTTTTTTTCCCCTCGGTTTATGACTGGAGATGTTAATTCCTTCTTTTATGCAGTTTTTTTATTTCCTCATACGGTACTAAAAAATATTTCAAAAAATAAAACTGTTGAAGTGATTTGTAAGAAAGAAAAAAAAAAAAAATCTGAGCTGCAGTCAGTCAGACGCCGCCCACACGAATCCCAAAAACTCTTAAGAGACTTTAGTCGAAAGCTTTTTTTCTGTCGATTTTTTTTTTTTTTTTTTTATCAGTACCGATCTCCATTATCTCCTAAGTCAATTGTTGGAGTAGATTAAAATGGAGCACATTTCGTTTATCACATAACCTAGTCATTTCTTCTTCTTCTTCTTCTACTTCAGTATTATTTTCTTTTTCTTTTTCCTCACGTTATGATACCCACCACACACATCGTTTTTGTATCTTCTTTTTTTTCCCCCAACGGTTTCGTCACCCACGACGCCCTGTCTGCTTCTTAATTTTTTTTTTCCTTCGCCTCTCCCGTCTTCCATGCGTCTTCCACCCTTTTTGTTCCTTTTCTTTTTTTTTTTTCTTCATGTGGATGTCTGTTTTGTGCGCGTGTGGTACATATAGGTTGGGAAATTGGTTCCTTTAACGTTTACAAACGATGACGTAGACCGCTCACACATGTCTTTTTTTTATTATTCCAGATTTTATAACCCAACCAACCTCCGGGTTGACACGTTTCATTTCAATGAAAGTGAGGATGTTACACTGTATATATATATATATGTACGATTTTTTTTCTTTGTTTCAAACATTCGTTCAAGTGATGAATAATTAATTGAACAAATATTAAAGATTGTTCAGATCGTTAATTCAAACCCTGAATCAATGAATTGGAATCAATTTGCATTCATTGTAGCTAAAAAAAATCATCGTTAATAAATGAATGAATAGAAAAAAAAAATCAACGAATTGAGGAAAATTAACTCTAATTAAAAAAAAAAAAAATTATTCTGAATAAAAAATAAAAAATTTGAATTGAAAGGAAGAATGTTAATAATTATTCAACAGTTTCAGGTAATCTTTTGATGTTATTGTTTTTACAATGTAAATTTATGTTAATACAGATTAATTTTTCTGATAGAACCTCATTACCATTAAAACTCAATTAAACTCAATTCTTTTGTTCCTTCAAATAATCCTCAATAATTCAGCTCAAAATAATTAGTTTCACCTGAATCAGAGGGAGATTAATTGTGAGTTGAATTGAATAAAAAAATGATTGTGTCACTAAAATGTGGTCATCGATAGTGTTAATGATAATTGATTAGCCAAATTTGTGTTTAGTCTTGCGCATAAAAATGGAATTTCAATTCCTCTTGTTATACAAGCGTTCTGATAATTACCGGGTTGTCAGAGTCGGTGGCAGACAGGGTTCTTTGTTAATACGAAATGAGGAAGATCGTTTTATGGTAGGATGAATCAGTCGGAGGTATGAAACTGGATGAAAGGATGAAGGGTTCGCCCGGGCGTGGTCGAGAGCTAAGTTCAAAACCGTGACAGGGTATAACGTATAATTAATGTTAATTTGTGCGCGTAACTTGAACCACGCGCGGTTCTCTTCAACTCCAAAGTATCAAGTCTGAAGTATCTCCACAGTCTCATTCAGAGAAATATATCAAAGCTACCAGAAACCGGTGACACGGAACGTATAGCCGGATCAAGAGAATGACTAATGTAACTTACAGGCTTTATCGGAACGCCTCTTACTACTTTGTGGCTTATCGTTATTGTGACGACCCCAGTTTCTGAGCCCCATTGACATCCCTAAATAGTTCAGTCAAATCAACAAAAAGAATCAAGTTTATTAAATTCTCTGGAACAAAGGTTTAATAATTTTTTGTCTTCAGTTTTTCCGTCATATCTCGACAACTATTATTCCCATCGTCATAGAGGTTATTATCAAAAGTGAAGATTATCAAATTCTCTACAACAAAGGTTCAATACAGTGTTTTCATATCTTCAATAGTTTTCGCGCAATACAGGCCTGAAAATGATAATAACTTTCTCGGTATAGAAGCTTGTAAGAATTATGCACGTATTCGCTGGTGTATTAGAGAAAAACTATCGAAGATACGAGAAAAAAGTACTGAACCTTTTGTGTAGAGAATTTAGTAAGCTTCATTTTTTATTATAGCTTCTGTGACGATAGGATCGATAGTTGTCGAGATATGATGAAAAAACTAAATCCGAGCACCAATTTATAGATCTTGACCAATCAATTTTTCTATTCGCTATATTTTGATCCGATTAGACTGAACTGTTCCGCTCATCCGTTCTAATGCTTGAACCTATGCAGAACATTATTCCCAAAACTAGCGAGTCATTCTAAACGATCAAAAGACATTTTGAAGTCATTTCATACGATTCGAAGCTATTTTAAAATTAATTTCATGCGATCATAGGCAATTAGATTAGTGAATCAGTCGAAAAGTGTGACTGCAGTGAAAAGCTGTTTATGAGATACATGGAAATTATCCTTTCAAGCTCCGCTTTCTATCTAAAAAAAAATGATCCGATTTTTAAAAATCGGATTTAACGAATCGCACGATGTTAATCTATCTGCTATCGAACGGTCTCGTCTCTACCAATCCCGGTTGGTATCTATAATCTGACTCGAGTCTCCCTATCGGTCTAGCCGAGACCCTGGCAGTAGTCGTTATGCGGTATTACCTCACGATAAGAGCCTCTGTCTCATCCATCAAAGCTCAATGCACTATTGGAGTACGCGACGACCGTATATTGCATCCGTATTCATCGAGAGTGGCCAATATCGGTAAGCCATCACTCCGGGTGGCCAGTCTCGCGAAACACGCACACCGATGGAATTCAAGTATTCGTATTTGCACTAAATTCAGAAGATTATACAGTGGCCTTTGTTCAATTAGATCTCGCTGTCTCAGAAACGTTTTGGTTGGAATAAGGAAGATTGTGGAACTTTATCATTGATGTCACAATGCTTATGACGCAATTCAGTCGCCGTCGGAAATAATTTCCACCTTCTTTCCCCGATATCTCGCTTCTGATCCATCATAGCTGAAAAACGACCTGAACCAATTTCGAAGCTCTTTGAATTCTCTACAAAAAAGGTGTCCACCATTTTTCTCGTCAAGTCAACCGATTAGAAGATACAGAGCCTCGAAGTCAAGAAGGAAATGAATCTCAGCCCCATGAACGTGGGTTGAATTGCTAGAGGTTATTTCATGAATCAGCATCTGACTGCTGGGAATCGCGTTCGCGTTCAGAGGTCTAAATTGCACCCCGTGCTTCGTGTCGCGCCCTCGAGCTGTGCCGTTGCTTGCGTTGGCTCAAGGACAACCAGACGGAGCTGCGCTGGGCTCGAACGGAGCCAGTGAGACGGATGACGGTCGCCAGCTGACTGAGCGGTTCGGCCTAGTCCGCCGGTGGTCGGTTATCCTCGGATCTTTGTCCGGCTGGCGTGCACGAGGAGCCGGCTCGCGACTCTCGGCTGTCAGTCAGCGCTGGGACATTCGAGTAGGATGACGGTGCGCGGTTAAGTTTAATAAAAAAGAAGCAGAAGAAAGGAAAAATGATTAACAGGAAATATGTGCGCGGGTATAATTAATAGATCAGAAGAGTAAAGTTTTTTTCGACATCCATGATTGAGAATAGGAAGTGACAATTCCGTATATTTATTGATAAAATAAATATATATAATATAATCTATTGCCAGTATAATTAAATATAAATGATAAATTTTTCTTACATAATATATAAATAGTATTCCGTATATCGTAAGTTTGATAATAAATAGAGAAGAAAAGAAAATAAAGTCCAAGATTGATTAGTCGGGTTTGTCAAAGCTTGGCAATATTAAATTATCTTGTGATAATAATAATAATAATAATTGAAAAACAAAAAACCGTGATATAAATTAAAAAAAAGAAGAGAAATAAATAAAAGGGTCGATTTCACCCTTATAAGAATATTAATATATGAGTTTTTTTTTTTTTTTGTTCGTTAAAGAATATTATAATTGAAACTGTGATATAATACAAGTTATAAAAGAAGAAAATTAGAAAACTTATAAATATAATATAATTATATAATTTAATCAGTAATAATAACAAAATCTATACGCGTTTTTATTTGTTTGTTAGTTTTTCGATAAAGAAAAAAAATCGTGTAAATGAGTGTGGATGAGTGATTTAGGATTTTTCAAATTCTTCAAAAATATAAAAATATATATGTATAAACAAAAAATGCAAAATAATAAAAAATAAGAGAAAGAAATTTTATTGTGATTTATATTATCGTGTTTATATATATATATATGTATCTATGATCAACGATATTTTTTAATATATATATATATATAAATAAGTACAAAACTTCACCAACGGGAAAGGATCCCCTTCGACAACTGAAGAAACGAGAAAATCCGAGAGAATTTCGTCAATGTGAGTTTGACCAACTCTTTTTTCCTTCGTATTCGTTATTTTTTTTCAATCTTTTTCTTAATATTAATTCTTTCATCGTCATTTAGATTCAGAATCGAATTTATTTTCGATCGAGATCGCCAATTTTAGGTTAGAATTGCGTAATCCGATTTTCCCCGCTAGACACAGCCACATAAATAAATCAGTAACGAATTATCCTTTCTTGTCCTGCTTAGACAAAAAATTTTGTATATAATTATTTATTCGCACATTAATAATCAGTTAAAAAGAAAATAAGAAATAATAAAACAAGTAATAATAATTTATTAATTATATCGACTAGACTATTTTTTTCTTTTTTTTTTATACTAAAGTAACAATAATAATAATAATAATAATAATAATAATGATAATAATAATTTATAAATAATTGATTACAACAATGAATGATAATTCAAATTAAAAAAATATCGTAAACTAGTTACTTTTGATCAATAATTATAGTTTATTTATAAAAAAAACTATAATCAAATTTCGTTTCATTTTGCGATTTCAAACGAAACAAAAAAAAAAAAAAAAAAACGTTGAATTATGTAACAAAAATAATTAACTGAATATATTTTGATTGATATTCATTGTCGAAAAAAAAAAATAATAAATAAGTTTTTCCTTACCTTAACGGTTCATCGCTTGATTAGAGCCTTGAATTTACAATCAACCAGCGGTTGAATATCGTTACCTGGAAAATGTTGACAGTCCGTTCCAGGGTGATGGGCGAAATGTTGTATGTTATTTCTTTTCTTTTGTTCGTCGTTCTTCATTCATTCATTCATTCATTCAGTCAGTCAGTCAGTCAGTCAGTCTTGACGTGACCCGTTAAACGCCTTGCATTTCCGGGTGTCGTTGCCAGTCGGTTCCTCTAGACGTAAGGGAGACAAGAATCTATACGAAATGACACGGACACTCCCCACCCCCACCCCCAGGCACTTATATAGTCGGTGACCGTGAATCCTGCCTGCCCCCCTGTTTTCGTGTTATTTTTTTAGTTTGTCTCATCGCCCTCATTCGACCCGTTCTATGACATAATTCGAAATTAAAAACGGAAGAATGGAATGGATAGGAATTAGAATCTGATGAAGAAAAAGTAGAATCTAAACAGAGAATCATGCCATTATCATCGCAAACGATTAGACTCAACGTTTTTTTTTTTTTCTTCTTCTGTCTCTTCATATTTGTTTCAATCGTTTTCTTGTTATGAATATATCACAAACTTTGAATGGAATACATCCATCCTCTGATTATTCCACAAAGATATTCTGCAGATTTTCAACCATATTATAGACGTTTATACACTGAATGTTCAAACTTGACTTCTTTCTGATTCTATTTCGTCTCTAATAGACTCGATATTGTATCAACCAACAGACTCAGAAAACTGGGTCTGGGTTTGGCTCGTATTGTCTTCAACGGAAAATAAATATAGAGAAATATTAAATATTATATTATATTATATGTGAGAAGATATTAAGAGAAACACTTTGAAATGTCGAGAAATTTTTGGAAGATTTTGGACAGAAATATATTCACATGGTGGCCACGGTCAGGGAAAACCGGGAAAACCCGGGAAATGTCAGGGAAAACAAAAATTGGTCAGGGAAAAAGTAGAAGAAATTGCTAACGCGTCGTAAATGATTTGGCAAGAAAATAAAAAAAAAAATTTCATATAATTTTTCCGAACATTGTTGGATTTCCTAATCAATTTGCATCGAAATGAAATCAAGCAATTAGGGGTATTATCTTGTAGCACTAGTTAACACAATATTAGAATTTAGGTCAGGGAAAATTGATCAACCACTCAGGGAAGAGTCAGGGAATTTTTTTCCCCGATAAAAAAAGTGGCCACCATGATTCAGTAAAATGTCAATACCTTGATAGTCTCTTGAAGGAAATCTTGAAGGGTACGCATTTTCGCTAGTGATTATATTGATATCCCCCCTCGCCCCCAAATATCGTCTGTCTATCAAAGAATCATTGTTTCATCAACAGTTTATTCCGCATTTTTTTTTGTTCTTACTTTTTCACCGACACGGAAGGTATAACATAATATAGCCTGTACATGTTACATATATACATACATTCCCCCCTCTCCCTGATTTGCATTTTATTATGCAGTACAATGTGACCGGCTTTTATCCATATCTCGGTATAGCCGGTGGTGCCTACATTTGTATGACGGAATGCATCTATGCATACGAATCAGTTTTTTTTTTTTTTTGCATAAATTGCACACCTGGTGTCAGAGGTCGTCAGACTATAGATATAGATGCATGGGCGATCTGGTGCTTGTGCCGTATATATCCCATATATGGATCGCGTTCTCTACACAAACGTTGGCGTATATTATGTATCTACACTGTCTATGTATGAGTTAAGGAACGTATACCTGGTGAAGGAAATTGAAGTGATCGAGAGAATCCGTGTACCTTAAACTACTACATACACTCTACTTCTTACTCTGTACGTACGTACGTATTTCGTATGGTATGACTTTACCTTTATCTTTGTACCTCTATTCTCTAACTAACGGGTTGATGTGAAACTTGATCCTACCAAAGCCTGAAAAAATCTTATGAGCTATGGCCGTATAGACCGTATTTACTTTACTTTATTTTACTTTACTTCACTTCACTTCGATGCTTTTATACTTTATAGTTTTTATTTTTCATTAGAATTGTTGGGGAATTTGAAAGCGTCTGGAAAAACCGGGTAATGTCAGGGATTTCGCACTGCACGTATCTGGATTTTTTCCATTTTTTCCTTTCCATTTTGACAGCTGTAAGGTTTTGAAAACATCTGACATCTGATCGATGTGACCATTATTTGGAGAAATAACCCCCAACCCAAATCTTTTTATGGTTGAAAAAAATAAATAAAAATTGTCTCCTATCAAAATGTGGCCAAATTGAATTGAGATAGGAATTTGAGTATTTTAACTGAAGATGGTAAACTTTGATCATGATGAATTTACAATCAAAAGTGCGCTCGTTAGGAAAATGAAGTTGAAATTAGTTCTGGAAAAGTCAGATTTTCCGTCTGGAAAACCGGGAAATGTCAGGGAATTTGATATTCAATTGACGCTAGACACCCTGATAATGTATTAGTGTGTCTTTCTCGTAGTTTCAGTTTAGGTATTCGATTATTTATTTATAACTTATTTTGTTGAAATTTACAAAAATTAACGAATTCCTTCCTTTTTTTTTAATAATTATAAGTATATATATTTTAGTTGTTGCCACATGAGCTTATATTGGATACACTTGGATATCTCATCATTCCAAAATGGAAATAAAAAAAAGTAGACTGAATCAATAAACGGTAGACTGGGCCAAAAAAATTGACTATTTCTTTTTTTTTGAAAAATATATTGAGAATATCATTCAGTATGGCAAAAAAAAAATTTCATGAAATTTTAAGCCCTTAATATTAACTTGAAGAGGTCTATCATCGCTATTTTTGATTTTTAGTAATAATTTGATGTCTTACGTCAGAACTGTCGAAATATTGAAGTGAAAAAATTTATGTTCACTTATCCCTTTATAAAATTAAATTCCCTACAAAAAAGGTCTGATTATAGATTTTTGTCAGACAAGCCGTTTCCGAGTAATTAAGCTTAATGTTAATCAGTCACAAAATTCCAAATTAAAAAAGGCAAATCGAGAAATTATATCAATTTATTAAGCTTAATTTAATTTTAACAGTCAATTAAGAATTGTAATTTTTAAAAATTTCTTCACAACGTTTTCATTTTTTCGATTACTTTTTCATCCTCAGAAATAATATAATAATTTCGCAATCTCTGCAGATAAGATCGTTAGAAATAAAGAAACTTTAGACATGTAATTCAGATAATGATTGAACCTATAATGAAATGTTCGTAACGAATTCTGAATCATCGTTTGACGTGATGTGATTCAATTTCTTTTTTTTTTCTTTTCTCATAGAATTCATCCGACTTAGGCAAATCAATGAATTAAATTTCTTCTTTCTTTCGTTTCGATTCTTCTATATACGGAGTGATTTGATTATCTCAATCATTGAATTCAATGCCATTCAGAACTGGAAGTATTAATAATTATTAATGATCCGATGTGAGAATAAATAAAAATACACTAAGAACAAGAATAAAATGAAGAGATGGAAAAAAAGTAAAGTAAAGTAATTATTTATACGCACGGAGGATAGTTTGAAATTTATTAGTACCAGATACGACTGAGTCTTATCTTGTTGTAAGGTCATTTTTCCCCCTTTTCTGTCTTTCTTTCCTCTCTTCTTCTCTGCATATCTTCATGTCATACTTATTTATATTAATTATTTATTTACTTTTCCCTCTTATCAATTCCTGATGATGATGCCCTGCGTAATGTAATATATCTAATACAACACACAGAGTTCTCTTGATTTATGATTTAAAGAGAAACATGTACCGTTTTGATTATATCATAAAACTATCGTTAAATTATCATTATTATTCTATTTTTCTTTTTTCAACGATTAAAGTCTAACTGGAATAAAAAGAAGAATTGAAAAATAAAAACGCGAGTTTTATAGGAGTAAAAAGAAGAAAAAAAATATAGAAAAATAGTTTTTCACCACTATCATACTACAGTTACCGTATAGTTTTGCTACTATATTTCTCAAATTCTGTTTTTTTTTTTTTTTCGAATATTTTATTATAGATGAGAATTAAAATACTTTTATATACCTACATATATATACATTACATATATCATATATAATTATAAACGTTTTATTGTTGAACTTCCCTTCGTTAAAGAGAACTTTTTTTTCTTTTTTTTTTTTTTTAAAGAAACTATTTATTATATGTATTTAATAATTTATCACACTTCCGGCTCTATCATAGAAATTAACAGGAAAAAAGAGATAAACGTAATAATAATCGTATTAAAATTGAAATACAATAATTTAAGGTACACAAAAAAAAAAAAATATATCAATTATTAAATATTATCATTATTGCTTCTTAATTTTTATTCTTCAAACCTATCTACAAAATTAGAGTCTTATTTAATTGTATGGCTATGAATAATAACAACGTATCGAATTTATTATAAATATGGCGGTAAATTTTTTTAATCAATTTTTTTTGCAGTAAATTATTCCAAGTTGTAAAAATTTGATATGTGGGTACTGTGAAAAATTAAGCGCGTTTATACGTAATTTGTGTCGTGTATAAAATAGCCCGAGGGACAAGTAACGTTGGCGCCAGTCGCGTGTCGTTGCCTGTAGGACATATCTAAAGAGGAAGCTCGAAAGTTTTATGTACGTACCGTTACAGCTGTATTGAATTGGGCCCAGAGGCGTTGGGAGAATGAATGACGTCATTGACGTCGTTGCGGTTGTTACCTATCGTCCTCTCGTCCGCTAGTTATTTATTTTTTTTTTTTTCTCTACCCACAATTTAATAAATGAAACAAAAGGAAAAAAAAAAACGAGCAAATTAACACAACCGATGAAAAAAGGAAGTAGGACACAAGAGATCTAAAGAAATTTAAAAATGTCTTCCCTTTTTTTTTAATTCTATTTATTCAATGTGCCTCGCAGAAGAACGAGAGAAATTTTTTATGGACACATCGAAGAGAGAAAACGAAACGTAAATTGTTTATGAGACGAAGAGAAATGATATGAAATTGTACAAAGAAAAAAAGGGGACTTATACATCTCTTTGTGTGTGTGTGTGTAACCGAATCCTTTGAAGAAATAAAGATTGAACATAAAAAAGGAAACTGTGGAGTCAATCAACTATGAGCCATTCAAGGTTAGGATGAATGAAAAAAAAAATAGAAGAATAAGAAGGAGAAGAAAAAAAAAGTAACTGCGAAGCCGGTTTTAAGAGATTGAAGAAAGCTTGCGAACTTGCGTTCTTCTTTATATGGATACGTGTGTGTGGTCATTGATCAACGCTATTCAGTAGTAAAAGTTCATTAGGGTACTTGCGTTTAGTTTAGACGAAGAAACACACACACACGCAAAATATATCTTGAATTTATTTTTCCTTATTTATTAATTCTGAATTTCATTTCAAAACTATCATGTGGTAAAGAAAAATTGACAATTTCGAACCTAGTTTCATATATTTTGAACCATATACACAATATTGAGGGATTGGCTCGCGAAAACTGGTGTATATATGGGGCTGTCCACGTCAATTCACCTAGGCTCGTGACCACAACTTTTTTTATTTGCTCCATAATTTTTTCTATTGTTGTACTTGCTCTGAAACATTTTTCAGAATTTTTCCAGATTTTTAGAAAAATCCCTTTTTGAGTTATGATTTTTTTTCGACCGAAAAAAAGGACCATTTTTAAAAATCTGAAAAAATTCACAAAAATCGTATGATTAACGTAAAACAGTTTCCCGATCGCGAAAATGTGGGCCGAATTTTTCTTATATTTTTTTTACCTGATCCAAACTTTTTTTTTGTTAAGGGGACCAGTACAGCGTGATTCAACAAATTCTCTATACTCCAAAAATCATTTATATCCTATCCAAAATTCTTTGAACATCGAAAAATTGACTTTCTCAAAAATCACTTGTCGTAAGGTTTCAGGCACACGGTTGATCCGATTATGTCTCTCGACATCTCATTTTCTTTGGAGAGCAATGTTTCGTCGTGTGAATGAGGGAAATTGGAGAACAAAATTTTTGGACGAACTTATTTCCAAAAGAGTGACTAGATTGTCGCTAAATTTCGATAACTGACCATAACTCATCACAGGATTTTTTTTCTCAGTTTCCCTCATTCATACGATGAAGAATTTCTCTCCGAAAAAAATGCGACGTCGAGAGATGTAATTCAATTAACCGTGTGTCTAAAACCTCACGACAAGTGATTTAAAAAAAAAATCCATTTTTCGACGTGTAATGAACTTTGGATAAAATATTAATGATTTTTGGAGTATAGAGAATTTGTTGAATCACGCTGTACTGGTCCCTTTGACAGAAAAAAAGTTTGGATCAGGTGAAAAAAAAATAAGAAAAATTCGGCCCACATTTTTGCGATCGGGCAACTGTTTTACGTTAATCATACCATTTTTGTGAATTTTTTCAGATTTTTAAAAATGGTCCTTTTTTTCGGTCGAAAAAAAATCATAACTCAAAAAGGGATTTTTTTAAAAATCTGGAAAAATTCTGAAAAATGTTTCAGAGCAAGTACAACGATAAAAAAAATTATGGAGCAAATCAAAAAAGTTGCGGTCACGAGCCTAGGTGAATTGACGTGGACAGCCCCATATACTACATATTTATGTATTATATACATGTACACAGCGTATAACGTATAAAAAAACTCTACTTGATGCCCAGCGACTAACCTAGCCTAACCGTTAATTACTTGAGTCACTCGAAAGTATCCTATGTATATACATATATATACCATATAATATAATAAGTAGCTTATAGCTAAAATTTCTATCCGTATACCACCGCACGCTATTATAATTATAATAACCATCTTCAGTACAGAACAGTAAGGAAATTTATTACAGACCAGTGATATTTTATTAATAACAATTTTTTTCATTTTTTTTTTTTTTTTTTTTTTATCACATAATTCTTGTAGAGAATTGATATTCTTTTTTATAGGCCTCTTATCATCATGGTCACGTACTTGATTATTCGAACTATGTGATGTTTGAGGGTGAAATAATTTTCTCTATCACTATTATTATTAATTATTATTATTATTATTATTGCGTAATAATATTTGATCAGGAAAAATGGTAAAGTGAAAAGAGATATATGATATCTTAAGTGTTATAGTTGTTTTTTTTTCTATTTTTTTTCTTTTTTTCTATAGTATACGTTATCGACTTTCTACTATTTTTCTTTCACCGTTTTCATTTCATTATTGTTATCATTATCATTATAATTTTTTTTTTTCCTTTACCAAAGCCGCGGTGCAGCTCACTTCCGTTGTTTAAATCGTCAGTAAAAAGATCGTTAACAAAAATGTAGGCCACAAGAAGTGTATCGATGCTGAAATTACTGTTACTGTTACTCGTTTCTGTTGCTCATTGCCTTGTACAAAATAGAATTAAAAAAAAAAAAAATACAAAAATTCAAAAAAAGAAGAACGGAGAGAAAGAGAGAAATGGTCAATTTGTTCGGGCAGTAAAATTATAGCGTATTATAACACTAAAATTTTTTTTATTTTATTTTTTTTTAAACGTTCTTTTCTCTTTTCTACTGTATACTGTTCAATGCTAATTGTTATATATATTTTCTTATCACCTTTACTTACAATTTACGGTATCTAATTATAGGTTAACATAACATAACAAGTTGGAAAATAGAAGAAGAAAAAAATTTGATAATAAAAACTATAGTCAGTGAATTTACAATGTAATTATGAATTTAATCATATTAGATAAAAATACATTATTGGTGAAATAGATAATTATACCATTTTTTTTTTTTAATTGTGACACGATATAAGATTTTTTTTTTTAAAATACCGAAAATTTGATGATAATTTGAGTGTCTAAAAAGTAGAGAAAAAAAGGAAGAAAACCGAGAGCTAAATTCACCGCGAGCTCAGTTGTCGAGTCGACTTGAGCTGAGCTGAGCTGAGCTGATTGTGAGCTAAGCCGAGCTGAGCCCGGAGCCCTTTTCCCCTTGAGAGTTGTGTAGTATGTATACTAGGTCTTGAAGGTGAACTTTGGAGGGGGGTTAAACACACATTTCTCTGTATCATGTAAGTAAGTAATGTCACTGGTGACCCCCGGGACCTTCTTTGGATCTTCTGATTGTGATTGTGATTGCGGTTGTTTCTTACTTCAACTTTGTAACGACCTTCTTGGTTCTTGCTTAGGTACAGCTAAACTGATTTTTTTTTTCATTTCATTCTGTCTACAAAGCTTTTATTTCAATAATTAGTTTTGGCGCAGGTCGATTTAGAAGTGATTTTTATTTTATTTTTTTATCATCTTTTAATTTCTCAAAATTTTGAATAAGCATAAAAATTATGTATAGGTACACCAAGAATTCAATGAAAATTCCAATCCTCTATTTTCAAAGAAAGTGCGAGAGTGAAATTTTTGAGTTTACACTAATTTTCAAATTTCGATTTTTTTTTTTTTTTTGTATAAATCTAGGAATATTTGTCAATGTTTTCTGCCTCTACAGCAAATTGAACGAATTTTTTATTTGTATTCACGTAGTCGTATCGGTTCTGCTCTTTTTCTTTGTAAATTTCTTTTCTTTTTTTTTTCTACTTTCATACTCTGAGAGAGACTCTCTGATTCAAATCATAGACAAGATCCCAGAGGCTTGGTTAGAGAGGCAAAATAGACATATGGTTACGTTACGTGCCTCCATATTAGGAAACCATAAAACAACTAGGCGCGGGAATCAGTTATATTATATATTTATATATATATATATATAGATAGATAGATATGTATCGGATATCTCTCCGTCTGACCAACTCCAGACAGTCACAGTTATTGTTTTTTATTCTTGACCTTTTTCTTCATTTTTTAATCACGTGTATAAAATCCTTCTAATATTATCCAATCAAATCTGTTATCTATGATTAACAATAGAGAAAGAGAACAAAAAATAAATGAAATAAAATTAAAAAAAAAGGTCGACATTTTGTTTCTTTTATAATCTATGATAAAAACCACGATAATTTAATTTCCTATACATGTTAGCAACGATAAAAAAAAAAGAAAAAAAAATTGTATGAACACATTTTTTTCACATTGGACAGAATATATAATTCAATTCGAATATTATTTAAAAATAAAATCAAAAACAACTTATGGAAGGTGAAAAATGATTGTTATTACGATGTTTCTCTTTAAATTTTGGATTCTCCTTTTTTTTTTGTATAATTAGAAGAATTTTAAATCGATTTTATATTCTCACGGTCTATAATAGATATTTATGTGGCATGCGCCGAAAGTAACTGTTTATTCGGCAAGGTTATGTTTTTCGTACGAGCCGTTGGTTTTACCTGGCGAGCCGAAGGCGAGCCTTGTAAAGCAACGGCGAATACTAAAAACATAACCTTGCCGAACAGTTACTTTCTGCGCTCGCCCCATACAATATTTTTTACGGAAAAGGCATTAATAGTCACTTTGACGCCAGTTGAGTTCCGCACGAACTGCGTATAGAGAGGGGGTAACCTGCGGTATAAAGACTTTATTCCGCAACTTTGACATGCGCACTTCGAACTGCGCATCAAAGTTGCGGAATAAAGACTTTATACCGCAACTTTGAACGGAGCGGTATAAAGTGCCATTTGCCGGAACGAAAACAGGCGTAAAAAAGTGAC
Organism: Euura lappo; assembly: GCA_018257835.1. NCBI lineage: Eukaryota > Metazoa > Arthropoda > Insecta > Hymenoptera > Tenthredinidae > Euura > Euura lappo. The sequence goes on from JAEUYN010001101.1 coordinate 91,699, forward strand.
TTTTTAATGCCTGTGCCGTAAAAATATATATATTATATGTATAGGTACGTATGAGTTGTGGTATCTTGAGATATTTAAGAAAAGTCGAGAGTCTGTGAAATGCTGAGCACGTGGCCCCCCACGATCATTGATTGCCTCGTGCATAGTCGATCGATCCATTGCATGTATAGAAATTTCTTGATCTCAACATTAGCAAGTCGTATGTTCGTACATTACGAGTGCAATATCCCCAAATAGTGTCTTGTCTATTATTTCTTGTGAGATATACAAATTCCGACGCGGATTTCGTTCCGTGTGCTTCTATTCGATTTTATCCATTGATAAATCCTATCTGATAATCAATGATATACCTACAATTATTTTTATTCGTATAAATGTTGTTAAATTGAATTTGGGTCATACATCTGTTTCAATAATACCGGTTTTGGTTTTTTTTTCTCTCTTCAATAAATTTATGATTTACTCTCGCAATCGCCGTTTGAACAATTGATCAAATTGCCACGTAACAGAATCAATCGATATCAGTTGAGAATTGGAAATTCGACATTCCCTTTTTTCTTCTCTTCTTTAACGTTGAATGAAACGGTGAATTTTTTTCATCGGTTTTAAAAGCGATGTGTGGTTTGTGTCAATATTAATTAACTAACTGAATTGAATTTCATTTTTCAGTTTATAATTCAGCCAATTCAATGGAAATCGCGAATATAGGTACTAATTAATACCCTCGCGATTATCAAATAACTATTCATATTTTAATTATATAGTTCAACACCTGAATCAAGGATATGAAATATCTGCTATTATTATTTTTATCTCGTTTTTCCTTATTCATGAATTGCGTTTTATAAAATCTCAAATCAAGACGTTGATATGATAAGGATTAGGATTCTTTTTCTGAAAGAACAATAAGATAATAATCTATAAATATGGATCGTAGAGGTTTCACCTCTTGGTACATTCTAGGCTCTAGAACATCATCAGCTATACTACGTCGTTGTCCCTCAACAGTCATAGTTCGTAGCCTTTATCACCTTTTGTGTCTAGACTATTACCTCCTACATGACAAACACATTAGCAATGAACCCGAGCCTCTACTCTGATCTTGTCTGTGTGTCTTTCAATGACTTTTTTTCCTTTTTTTTTCTGTTTTTTTTTTCTTTACTCTTGGAGGATATGATTGTGATTACATTTGAAATGGAAAAGGAGAGCAAAATCAATTGATTATTTAACAATAAAAATTCAAATTCTACTCTGCGAAATGGATTTGATTGTAAAATAAAAAGAGCGAGGCTAAAGAACGATAAATTATTTTTGACTATAATGGCGAGAGGAAAAACAGGTTTTTCGTTTTAATGACGACATAATTCCGTCTGAAGAGGATCTTTAATGATTGTCCTTCTTTTTTTTGTTGGTATGTGTGATAAAAGGTAAATGAATTATGAATATATATTTATCGTATACATTTAAACGTGCTTATTTAGGTTATTTGAGAAATGCATCAAGGTGAATGACTGTCGTCTGCCTGCGCAAGGTCTCTCTCTCTCTCTCTCTCTCTCTCTCTCATTCAAATACATTTATATTTACATTTATACACACACACAGACGGACCAACTATTCAAAAAAATCTGAATATATGAATATAAAATAGGAAAAAGAATGAAATGAAAAAAAAATATATAGGTATATATATAACAAAGCCTTTATTATATCTAATCAGCTTCCCCTCATTGACATAACAATAAAGAATATAATCTCGACAATAAGAAAACGAGACAAGTGTCTCTGTAACACGAGGTGCAATCTGTGCAAATGTGTTCTTTGTTCTTATGTATTGTGTGTCACTGCGTATTTACGTCAGTATAAGTATGCTGATTGTAAAATTATTATTTTTTTTTTAAATATATGTGTACGGAAAAAAAAAATATATATATATATATATATATTTTTTTTTTTTGAAGAAGGGAGGGGGTGGATTTGTTCACTCTTTAAAATAACCCGCAGCAGAGTTCCGTTCAGTAGTAGGTAGGTATAGTATAGTAAGACGATGAGACTGTGCAGGCTGCTGCGCTTTCTGTATCCTCATCTCGGCTGCATCTCTTTCATGGCTTTGAGATCTATTCGATTCGAGATTCTATTCTTGTATACGGAACGAGAACACACACGGTTGGCATAGGCGCGGGCGAGTGCGAGTGCCGTTTTCGATACCACATATTATTTCACATTATTATTATTATTATTATCATTATGATCATTATTCACTATTATAAATGGCATTAATACGTATAAAAAATTTACCGGTACCTATAGAGAACGAAAAATCGTTTATGCAGGTGGTCAACAACGACAAAAAGAAAAACAAAAAAAAAAAACTACGTATTATCATCAAAATCGTTTAATTAGTTTTGTTATTTTTTATTTTATTCCTAAAAATGACTTCAATATATCGAATTTCGAGTGAAAATTTATATTGGTTACATATTATACATACATATGTATATACCTAGTAATTTGAATTGAGAAATGAATGATTTTTTTTTTCTTTGTAAAACTCATTTTTTTTTCTTCTTCTACAGTCGTAAAATTATTTGATACTTTTTTTTTCTTGTTTCTTGTAACTAAAAATAGATTTTTTTTTTTTTTTTTTAGTATTTACCTTATTTAATCAGTACTTTTTTTTCGAAAGGGCAGAGTAAGGGAAGGGGGTGTGATAAATATATCATGATGCGTTTTACCTACTCCCACGCGAGTTGTAAAACGTAGATATGTACCTACATATTCATATATACATATATATATGTATAAAATGAGAATATGCAGCCGCGAGATTTATAAATAACTTTTGGTATTACATATATTCAATGTGCACTGTAAAACTGTGGATAGAATGTAAAGTCAGGGTGCCATAGGAACGAAGAAGAATGTGGTGAATGAAAGTAATTAAATTAATTGTATCATATTAGACGATATAAAGTTTACATTATAATATAATTTACGTAATGATACAATTCTAAATCAATTTATTTTTATTTTTTTATTTTCTTTATCTATTGATCATATTTGTTGGAGAAAATTTGATAAAATAAATAATTTAACGTTGATATCATTGATACGTTAAGGTATATAAATTTCCACAAAAATTGATAATTTCTTTAATTATTATTATGCAGCTACGATAATTGAGGGAATTAATGAATTACGATGATAGTCAATTAAACTCATTAAATTGAGTTCAAGAATTTGAGTTTTAGTTTATTATACCATCAGTTTTTTTTTCTTCTTTTTTTTTTCTTTCATCACACTATATATATATACCGATATATAAAGCTATGTCAATCAAGTTGAACGTGATGATAAAAAAAATGGGTTATAAATAAATAACTCTGGTTTCAAGGTTTGCTAACGGAAAACCCGAAGAACAAACTGAGATCCAATTTAAACTTTTGACGTCCCCGCCGGAGGTTTTTCCTTGGCGCCTTCGAATTTTTACTCAAGCCGTCCAGATCACGAAGATATTGTACAATATATAATGAAGCTATTCAACCTTCTATAAAAAAAAAAAATAAAATCTAGTTTTTTTGTTTAATCTCTAGAACAATTTTTATAATTTGTATAGTGGAAGAATTCGATTGCCCCAGATTTCACAACCTTAATTTATTTTCATTTTATCCTCATTTTTGTACTTCATCTTCTTTATGTTCAACCTTTGCGCAAGTTTGGTTTATAACTTTTCCTGTCGAGCTGGGGATTCGTGCCGTAGGATGTTTCCGCTGTTTTATGGGCAAATTATTATGGCAAATTAACGAGCCCGAAGAAACGTAAATTCGTGTTACCTTGGTGATCTCGAGGTCGTTATTCTTGTCCTGACCTTTTTACCTATGGATTGACTTATCTGTTGTAATCTTTGTCTCTCATTGCAGTTTATGTCATCTTTATATTACTTGGTTTTTATTGCTTCAACTTGTCGGTCGGCGAATTGCGGTGGCGTTGGGGGAAGTCAAATACGAGAAGAGAAAATTTTAATGATAAATATCGTAATTTTACTCCAGTTATAAGATTATAATTTATCCGTTATTCAGGCGAAATCTTGGTTGTAGGAACAATTTAGCACTAAGTCTCAAACAAGTTAGAAGTCGTTTGAAACTATCGTTAATCAATTTAGAGAAATTTTCTACTATTTATAACGATATAGAAATAATTTTTATGCCGTTTAGAAACATTGGAAAATCTTGATTTGGGATTTCAATATCATTTTTAATAGATTTCGAAGCAGTTCGAAGTGGTTTGAAGTGGTTTGAAGTTATTTTAAGCGATTTCGAACCGTTTCTAAAATACCTTAATCACATTGAAGGAATTTCCTTGATACTTCTAACACCCTCTGAACTAATTCCAATTGTTTATCAATTGAATAACTTAGTTTGTGATTAAGTGAGTTTTAAGATTTCCTCACACTTGCAAACAAATTCAAAGTCACTTGTATCGATTTTAAAAAGTTGAATTTTAAATCGATTCTGGAATAATTCTAATCGATTTTTGAATGCTTTCAATCTACATTGAAGAGTTTTGCGGTAATAAGAACGAAAAGCTTTGTGTTTCGACAAGCTGCTTGTATAGCTCATCGAATTTTACTCTGACGTGGTCCAACGAATCGACCGAGTGACTCACTGACTCAATTAGTGTACAAGTACTTACCTCAATACAATTTGCTATGAACAGTGGCTATGCAGTAGCAAATTCTCAAAACTACCGAGGTTTTACAGTCTGGAACTAATTTTCTTCCACGAAATACAAATAGTTGACAAAAACGAAAAAAAAAAGAAAGAAAGAAAGATAAAGTGTGCGGCATAGGCAAACAGTTGCACCTAAATAAAAACGAGCATTGAAAAAGAAACATGTGCGTTATTTTTACGACACCATGTTTTTCTAAATGGGAACAAGACTTATTTACAACAAAAAATTTTTTAGGTCAAAACTAACATCTTGTGTAGAAAACATTTTTCAATTGTTACATATTAACATATTAACAATTGTACATGTTTTGCACGCACGCGCGCATGCACGCATGCATGTATGCATACATGCACACACACACACGCCAAATATGGACAATTGTTAATAACAATTGAAAAATGTTTCCTACAAAAGTTGTTAGTTTTGACCTAACAGATTTTTTGTTGAACAAAACAAGTCATGTTCCCATTAAAAAAAAACAACATGTTTTCCATTTTTACGCCACCATTTGTTATTAGAAAAAATTGAAAAAATTATTTTTGAACGTCCCCCTCCAAATCCTAAAAGTTTAATATTACTTATTACTCGATCCGAGCAGTACTTTCCGAGATAAATCAGGTGGAAGATTGAAAAATGGGACACCCGGTAGTATTGAATCGATTCAAGAGTAAAATTGCAGTGTCAATTTGCATGATTAATAAACCTCGTCCGGATAAGATAAGATAAGATATATATATGTATAAGAGGAAAAAAGAAGATTTTCACAAGTTTTAAAGTTGTGCTTGAATAATGTTCGTTCTCTATTTGTGAAAGAGATTGAAAAAAAAAATAAAAAAAAAAATAAAAATAAAAATTGAGATAGAGATAAGGAATAATGTGTAGTTCTATAAGCTGAGACTCCTGAAGTAAGTTTAAGCCGCCGCCGCTAGTTTCTTAACTCGTCAGCGTTCTTTAAAACCGGACGTGATTTCGCGTCTCTTTTCTTACGTTAGAAGAATTCCAGACTTTCGTATACAGTAGAGTTCGTCAAGTTTCCTCGTCTTCGTTGAATCGTTGAAAACTACTACTACTACTACTACTACTAATACGCATCCGAGCGATGTAATATATGGGGTCACCTTCTTTATCATTAAATAAAACTATTTTTATACACAGGATTTGAATAAAATCGAAAAAAAAGAATCAAGAGATTGCAAAAAATCTTGATTCCCCCACCTCCCCAATTTCGTTCGATTTTGTCTCATTTTCAAAGTGTAAAATATTCATAGGCGATAGACAAAAATGAAAAATAAATAAATAAATCAACTACTGAGACTTTGAGACGGGGAAAAAAAAAAATTACTGTGGGCTTTGGCCGTCGTCCCTGACTTCGACGACTATACCGTTGATGTAGTAATTTGTAACGTGACCTACGGCCATATCTATACGCACTTTGAAGTGAGGTGGGGTAGGACATTATACGTTTGCTAACTTTTGTTTCACAAACTCACAATCTCAGCGTTTTTCGCTCTCTCTCTCTCTCTCTCTCTCTCTCTCTCTGTCTGTCTCTCTGTCTGTCTCGGTCTTGTCTTTCGCGTTTCGTTACTGCGGCGTCACGTTTTAATTGCATTTTTTTTTATTTTATTTTACATACCGTGTACGTTTAGTATATAGTAGCTAGACACAGTCATTTACTTTATATGAGAATCTATGATCCCTCGATTTTTTTTTACTGATTATTAATTTCCCTAATTATTGTTAATCCAGTCTACAAATGAATGATTACATTAAATATATAAAGAATTACAGTATATTTGAACGTTATTTTTTTTTTCTTTCATTTATCGTTCTGTTATCTCGTTCACACTTTGCACAGTATATAAGCATTGCGCAAAACTGACCTGACTCAAACAATACTCGCGTATTTGATATACCTACAATCTAGAGTCTAGACGACTGAAGCGATTTCGCGCATAGTACGAAGACACGACTGTATTTTTCTCTCTCATTTTTAATTCATTTATTTATTTTCAACTCAACGTGTGTATCACTGTCTGTGTTATTTTAATTTTTTTTTTTTTCTTTCCTATCCAAACGAGGTAAAAATTTCCGTTGTTATTTGTCTTTTTTGTTACCAATTAGCGATGATGATGAGGAGGAGGTAATAGAGTGGAAAATTGTTGTGGAACAAAAAAAAAAAAATGGCAAAGAGCAAACGAGAATGATTTTTTGTTCTTCGTTTTTTGTTGTTTGTTTTTTCAATTACTTTTCTTCAAGCATTTAATTTATAAAAAAATTCAAAAAATGCGCAAGGTTTGAGGAGAGACTAACTGTGAGAGGTTACCGTGGAACAAATTGAGAAACGTTTCGACCCAATAGACGCAATTGCACGAGCTTGGTTAATAATGAAACTATATCTATCTCGAATGCTGGTAGATACTAGAATATTCTGGATCACTGACCTTAAATTGATCGTGATTTAATTATATATATATCTAACCCAACTATAGTAGGAAGTACGTGATCGTATCACGCCAAAGACTAATCGCGTATACGATATATAACTCATATTACGATGAACTCGATTTTTATCGCGCTTAAATATCTGGCTTGAAAGATTGATTAGGAAAAAAATAATCGAAAAATACCTATTTAAAATACCTATTTGCTTCTTTTTTCTCTCTCTCTCTCTCTCTCTCTCTAAAACTAGTTGAAAGTAGGTAAAGACTAAAACGTGAACAGTAACGTTGGTTTTCTAATTGGCTGTGACGTATGAGTAAAAAAAATTTCACCGCGACATCAATTTGAATAACCCTAGGTATACTTCGATAGAAAGAAACTAGAATTGGGGAGATATAAGTGGCGGGGGCCGAGTTTCAATGTGAATAATGACGTCACAGCGTGGCACGAAATGACGAGAAATTTTTTAACCATATCGAGCTAATTTAATTGACGATATATTAACGTTATTATAATTTATTTATCATTTTTTACGGCACAGGCATTAAAAAGCACTTTTTGACGCCTGTTTTCGTTCCGGCAAGTGGCACTTTATACCGCTAAGTTCAAAGTTGCGGTATAAAGTCGTTATTCCGCAACTTTGATGCGCAGTTCGAAGTGCGCGTGTCAAAGTTGCGGAATAAAGTCTTTATACCGCAGGTTACCCCCTCTCTACTACCTTTTACAGCAGCTCCTATACGCAGTTCGTGCGGAACTCGACTGGCGTCAAAGTGACTATTAATGCCTTTTCCGTAAAAAATATTGTATGGGGCGAGCGCAGAAAGTAACTGTTCGGCAAGGCATAACCTTGCCGAATAAACAGTTACTTTCTGCACATGCCACATAAATATCTATTTTTCCTTTATATTTTTGTGACTTGAAAAGAAAAAAAAAAACTATTTTATATTTTCAAGCTATATTCGAATCTTTATTGCGAGGGGTGATTGTGATGCATGGACGAAAAAATTCGCGTAGCTTCGTCGTCCGAGTTCGTGTGGTTCCCGCGAACTCCCTTATCTTGTTTCCTTATCGCGAATTGTATAGACTCAGGCCCATGTTTATATCTCTCTATATACACATAATATACCAAAGAGTAGATTGGGGGGGTCTATATACGGGATGGGCTCGGTCATCGTCAATCATATCATCACCTCAAACTCGACGATCAACTTTTACAGCCTTTTATGAATTTTGCGTATATATATATATATTAAATAAAAAAATAAAATAAAAAAAATTCATATATGTATATATTGCAGTGAATAATTCTTCAAAAAATAATTAAATAAAAACTTTGTCTTTGAGTTATACCTGTTATAAATACGTACGTGATGAGTAACATGATTGAGATAGATAAATAGGTGGATGGATACGGTCTGAATAAGTAGTAAAAGTTTATATCGCAATCTGGATCTTGATCTCGATTTAAATATCGTGAAACTCGTAATTCTATAACATATATGTTATAGGGCAGGCAAAATAATCTTTGAGGAACATAAATTTAATGGATCGGTCCGATATAATATATTCTGTGGATCTCTGTGGATTTAAGTAACGACCAAAGATCGACACCGATAAAATTTCAGGTCTGATAATAAATATTCTGTTCTCTACTTTATTATCTCTATTTTTGAGTATTTTATGATGAATAGAAAAATGTTGTTAATTCGCGATAAGATGACGTGGGAAATTCGCTTGTTTGAATCAAATATCATTATCAAGATTCTTCTATTTTATTATTGTATCGAGTCTAATTCACGTGATGAATAAACTAGTGACAAAAAATAATAATTAAACATCATCATTTCACTGTTATTTATCAAAATCATTGTGAAATCAAGAAATTCTGACGTCATAGTCAATCTAACCCTATTATTTTTCTTTTTTTTCTGAGAGAAAAATCCAATTTCTTTACTTTTTTTCTTTGATTAGACGTGAAAATTTGATAAAGGATAATAAAGAGAAGAGATAACTCGATAGTTGGTAAAAAAAAAAAAAAAAAAAGTTTGTGCGAAATTGAAGTTGCAGGCTGCAAATTTCATTAGCAACAAATCCAATAGAGATGTCTGTCTGCAGAGAGACTATATATGCTGCTATGTTACATTTTACGACGCAACGCGACGAGACGAGACTGCAAGGTTTCTTATAGCTTTGTCAAGTTTATCTTCAGACAACTTTATAGATATATAAATATAGATATATATGATCTATCAGATTGATAAAATTAACGAAAATAAAGAGAAAGAGAGAATAAGAAAATCTTGTTTATTATTTGTCACTTCAACGACTGTCTCTTCTTTCGATCTGTGTACATGGATACGATCAGCGAACCCACGTTGTCCTCGGTAAAGTGAAATTCTATTGTGCAAGGTTCGGAGTTTCTATTAGACGTTATAAACGCTGAGTCTGCACTACGAGACTATATAATATATAGTCTGCACTGCAGTATAACTTGAAATTGCTATTCATTCAATTTTAACATCGATTTGAAGTTTTCATTCTATTTTACTGATAACTGATAACTGATAACATTTTTTCGATTCTCGTTCTTCATACCGATTATATCTTTTTTTTTTCTATAATTAGGGAAATTAAAAAAAAAAAAAATCTACTAAATCTGTAATTTCAGATCTGTGATTTGATGTATATGTATATAAATTTTAGAAATAAATCCGTTGTTTTCACGATTGACGTATCGTTGATCGTCTGCATAACGTCATGCGACCAATGTCTTTATTATACCGATCGTAAAAACTAAGGAAGTCGTTTCGATGCACGCGAATTTCGAGTCAGCATTTTCTCTGTAGCGAAAACTAACGACACACTTACATGACTTTTTCTTTTTATTTTTCCTCTTTCCTCTTTCCTCTAACTGATAAAGACACTCACATTTATCATTTTTCTTTTACTCGTCGTCTCTCTTTTTTTTCCTCTCATTTTTGAAATAAATTTCTCTGATGATCCCCCTTCCACTAATAAATTTCGCCACTTTTATATACACATTATTCTTCTTGCTCTTACGTCAATTATTATTATTATTATTATTATTATTAATGTATTTACGGTGGGTGATGATTACAGTAAATTACCGGAAAATGACCCAGATTTTTGAATAAGTAAAGCTGAATAATGTAGTTGCAAATTTGTCGTTTAATTTGTTTAATAAAGAAAAAAAACCTGTTGATTTAATTGATTACAGAATTCAGTCGGTTATGAATTGGACCAAATCCAATGGATTGACTGGAAAACGCGATTTTCGGCAACGTTTGTTAGAGAAAATTGAAAGTTTGTTCTGAAAAGACGTAGTTGCAATTATTTAGCAAAAAAATTTTGTTCTATTTTCGTGAGCTTTGAAATATTTTGAATTTGGCCGTGATGCAATCTTTATATTAAAATTATTATAGAACTAAATTGAAATTCTGGTCACCAGGTAACATTAATTTACTAGAAGGTCATAATTAACGAATCAAATTTCCGTATTCGAATTGCATATCGAATCACTGATTAAAATAATCGACATGTGATAGATTTATGGAGTCGTTAATTAAAATTCTTTCACCAAGATCAATTAACGAAACGTTTTTTTCTTTTTTTTTTCTTATCCTAAATCGTTTTTTAGTCCCAACAATAATTGTTCATTAACTTTCGCATATATTATACATATATTGCATAGTCGTTTAACACGAGATATTACTACCTGCCTGCCTTAATATCTTTAACCTCCTGGCAGGTCAACCTCTCGGTGTATATTTCTTATCTTATAAAGATTGTGCAATTAATTCGCGATCAAACAGCTGTGATGCAGGATAACAATTGCATTGCGCAATATAAAACACAGGCACACACACACACCCATATATCATATCGATAAAAGTACCTATAGGCATCCACGGTATAATTCCAGTATCGAATAATTTTGTATAATATCTATCGTCGATCTCGAAGATAACGATTATATCGATTCACCTTTTTTTTTTTTTTTTTTTTTCTTTTCCTTAACAGAAATAATTTTCATTTTCATTTGTAAACGAATTAATATTTAATTTGATTTTATTCAACTTAATAATTCGAGTATATGGAGAAAAAGATAAAGTCTTTTTGATAATATATATCACTTGCGGAGTCATTGACACCGATGTCATTGGGAGCCATTCACTGATCAAGCTTTAGATATAGTGTGACTTTTTTTTTTTTTTTTTTTTCAATTCAACTTTATCACTATGAAACTGGTGGATTTAATTTAAATTATCACGTCTTTGATTTATACATATGGTATATAAAATATCCTTGACTTCCCTTTTTTTTTTCTTCACCTTTTGATCTTCGAATTTTTCTAGTGATGAATTTGAAATTGGATAATTTGATATTTGAAGTAAAAAAAAAAGATAGAAATCAGAGATTCATTAAATATCAAGAGGAAAGAGAAACTGGTTTGACTGGATCGCGAAGATTTTTCCCCGAGTATTTAGTAACGAGACAAGAAAAAAAAAAAAAAAAGAAGAAACTTTATACATATATTCGTGGATATAATTTATGACGACGTAAAGATTTCCTCAAGGATTTTGAGTTAAAAATAAGAAATAAACTTGATTCTATTTATATCTACGATTTTTTTTCTTCCTCTCTTTCCTTCCTTATTATTCAATTCTAAATATAAATCGTTGATATTGTTGTGGTTTTTTTCCTTATGAAAAAAAAAAGAATTAATTGTAGTTAAAATCGAAGGCGAATAAAAAAAAAAAAAAAATCGTTTGTATGATTGATCTTTGAACTTTATTTCATTATTTAATGGTCAATAATATATGACGTAATGGTTATCCAATTAATTAATTGACGTAATAAAAAGATAGAAATAATTTATTAGTTAAACGTTATAATTATAGAAATAATTATAATAATATCATCAATTTAATTTTAATCATTTATTAATCAATCCGAATGAATGACGAAACAGAACAATTTGCGTCAGTTTTGGGATCTGTTTATCTCGCGTACCGTGGATCCCACGAGAAAATTTGTGGGAATCTTTTTTTCAGAAAATTTCACGATCTTCAAAATTGGTTCATATCAATTTTCACCTAGGATCAACCGGAAGTGAGATATGGACAAAATAACGAAAAATAAAAAGCCTAGAAATCATTCATTTGATTCTAATCAGTTCAATTTTCGATTCAATTCATAACGGTTCGTGTATCTCATTCAGCTTCTAACTGTGACTATAAGGTTAGAAGTAAGCCGTACATATATGTATAACAGCGTCGCGGTGTCTAGTAAGCCGACCGACGCTTTGCGGTGCTCTCTTATCGTTCGCAAGCTATGCACAAGCTCGCACGCAACGTGCGTTTCTATCCTACCCCTCCTCCCGCCTATATACCACGCTGGCACGTGACCCGGTGGCAAGTCACTGTACGTGCGTAGAATAACTAGTCTCCAGAAATTAAGGATGTATTATAGCCGTACAATCTCAACCAAAAGTGATTCTCGTCGACAATATTGGGTACTTCGGAATAAGATAAAAATGTGGAAAAAATCAACCACAATCAAGACGATCAAAGTATTAACTTTGAATAATAATAATGCCCAAAAGTTATCAATAAATTGTTTAAACAAAAGATTGTTTAACTAATTTTCTGGTAACAGTATTTTTTTTTTTCATCTCAAACGAATGCCCTAATTTTTCTGAATACGCGTGAATTTTTTGAGAATTTTTTCACTATTTTGAAATTTCCATTATTGAAAATTTCCAAATTTTGAATAATGGAGAAAAAAAAATCTGAATTTTGGATACGTTTTTGTGAAAACGATGTAGATTACAATTCCGAGGTTTCCGGAGCGTGGAATAAAATAGTTTCGTAAATACAGCCTTTACAAATTTTGGACAAGGTAAATTTCAAAATAGTGACAAAATTCTTAAAAAATGCACGTGTGTTCAGAAAAATCAGGGCATTTATTTGAGATGAAAAAAAAAAATCGTTACCAGAGAATTTGTTAAACAATGTTTTGTTTAAACAATTTATTGATAACTTTCGGGCATTATTATTATTTAAAGTGAATACTCTTATCATCATTATCATGGTTGATTTTTCTTCCGATTTTTATCTTATCATAAAGTACTCAATTTGCGGACGAGAATCATTTTTGGTTGAGATTGTACGGCCAATACATCCTTAAACTATACCAGGTCATGACCTCGCGTACAATAAAGCCGAATTCGGAACATATGTAATTAGATCGAGAACTAAATTAACAAAGAAAAAATGAATCACAATTAGCGATATCAATTAAACACGAATTTTAATCACATATTGTACCCAAAAAATATATTTAAAAAAATACATATATATTTAACATTGAACTTGAAAGGATAGAAATCTAATTAAAATTCTTGATTCTTTACGTGAAATAAAAAGTAGTTAAAGAAAATGTATAAGAGTTACTTTTTACTTGAAATTTTGTTTGTACACAGTATTTGATTGTTCGATTAACAATTGTTCGTTTTTTGATTGGAATATTTTCAGAATACGGACCAGCTTGAGGTGTTGGCACATTTGTCGGACTATCACGTCTATTGGACACTTAACGCTAGAAAACAATTCAGGGCCCCGACAGAGTGGGGTATTTGTTTGAGGCCATCGTCGAAAGCTGAGTCCGAGGAAACGGCTGGGGGTGAATTGAGGTGCATCACCTTCGACAACGAAAAAGCACGCTCTTGTTGGATCATAGCCATGCGTCTCGCAAAGGTAAAATCGTCGATATACCTATGCTGCACTAAAAAATTAATATCTCTTTCCTTTTATCTTCCTTCATTTTATATTTAACATTTATTCAATTATTTACTTGGTTTTTTTTTTATCTACGATTTATGATAACAATTGAAAAAGTAGGTATACGAGCGACCGTGTTTTTTTTTCTGTTCTGGTTTTTAATCAATTTTCAAAAGTAAAGAAAATAATTCAAGATTCGTGAGAGACAGAATCATTTTTCGGTAGCAAATTTTATATAATTTGCATTTTCACCTTCAAAAAAAAAAAAAAAAAAAAAAAAGACAAAGGATTCTGACGGAGATTTAAAATTCTATAGAAATGCATCACAGTTTTCTATTATGCAACTCTTTTTAGGGAGGGGGGGCGTTCCATTATTTTGCCAAGTGGGGGGTGGTCTTCAGACCACTCTCGAAAGTTTTGAGAAACCCTCTAGAAGAGGGAAGGTGTATGTATGTATGAAGACCCTCTACCCCGTCGTCTACTATCCTTCCACCCTTTTTTTTTTTTGTCCACATCCACCTTATACACTCTCTAGACACTCGAATAAAGCACCTTTTGGGATAGCTATACATGCTGCTATACTTGCACCGTGAAAAACTTCAAAGCCAAATGCAATGTCTAGGTTATATAGAAGGGGGTGATGCGCAATAAGGCACGTAGTGGGTGAACGAGCTCGCACCCTTGGGGCAACCTATGTACAACATTTTTCTTTTTTTTTTATTTTACCGCCGATTTGGGGGGTTGGTGGAACGTTACGGTTTGTTACGTCAGGGGGGGGGGGGGGGCCTCAAGTTTTGTTACGTAACAATTGAAACGACCCATAAAAATTTGTAACCGTTTGTTGTATACAGCTTCTTAAAGTAAAGTGGCAGCATTCAGACGTATGAATCTTCCTTTTTAGACCCCATGAATAAAAACATTTGAATTTGTTACCAAAAAACGCAATCGTAAACTGTTACGTAACAAGTAGGGGGAAGGGGGGGGGGGTTGATTCTTTGTTATGGCCCGTTACATGGGGGGGGGGTCAAAAATGGCTCACAATCACGTTACGTAATATGTGGACGCCCCCTTACATCTATAACTGAAACAAGATGGCACTTGCTTGCGTTTTTCTTTGCTTTTTTTATTTTTTATTATTATTACACTAAACAAACCCCTAAAAAACTACACCCCCCCTTCATCAACCCTTCTTTTTGCTTCAATTTTTTTACTTTTTTATTATTTACTTGTTCTCTTTTTTATCTTTGTACGGTATAATATGAAGCTCTTTGATTTCCTCCAGGGAAGCCTTTGATCTTTGATCTTCAGACTAAACCCTTGTGCTAATAACTTTTTTTTTTTTTGTTTTCGACTCTGTTTTTTTTTTCTTTTATATTGTGTTTATCATTGTTATTATGATTCATTTTTTTTTCACCTATAGTCGTATAAAGTTGACTTTATTTCGATCTAATCGGCTTATAATATATAAGCTTTTACAGACTATCTTACAATTTTACTTTTTCACTATTTATACTATTTTTTTGTTTTGTTTTGTTTTGTTTTTTAAAATACTTTTTTTTTTCATTGATAATTAATTACCTCATTTAACAGTCGGCTTCTTTCCTCTTATCAATATAAACTAAATAGTTACAATTAATTTGAAAATTCATTAGCTTCTTATTTTCTTTCTATTTTTCTACTTTCTACCTAGAAGAATAGAATCTAATTATTACTATCAAGTAATTGATTATTGAAACTCAAATTAGAAAAAAAAAAATGTTAAACAAATATATATATATATATATATATGTCAAAGATCTGGATTATATTATTACAATAAAATTTTGAAATTGTGGTCATAATAATGAAATCATGTGATTCAGGAAAAGAAAGGAAGGAGGGGGGGAGAAGGAGGCATTAAAAAATGATAGGACAAATCGAATTTATAGCTGTCGCCTTAATTACATAAACAAAACAAAAGAAAACAAAAATCGTAGATCACGCAGTGAAATTCAATGAGGGGATAAATTATTCGGTAAGATTATATGATGTATATAGTTAATTGCCTATAGCTATAATAACGCCCATTCATCGTAAAATCGAGCCCCCTCAACCTTGAACGAGGGGTCGATTTGTATAAGAAAATTGTTTAGGTCAGGGTCAAGATCGCTATCAATGGGATGAATGACTCAGTTAATTTTTTTTTTTTTTCTCCGTTATAAAGAGGCAGCTAACCGAGGGGTGCAGAAAAAAAAAGTAAAACAAAAAAATAAATAAATAAACGTTATCCATTATACACGATTAAAAAATAAAAATATTTAGAAATAACAATTGATCATTGATCAAATTAATAGTCAAAATATTAAGAACAAGTAGAAGGTTTTCTAAGAACATGAAATTTTTATGCTTATTTATTCAATCATTTATTTTTTGCATTTTTTATTGATAATAATATCGTTTATTGGCTATCGACTTTTTTAGCCTCTTTGATTGACGCTGAATTGTTGAATATTGTTGAAAAAATCCTGTGTGGTCGTTATTCATTATTTATTTTTTGTTAATTTATTATTATTATTCGAGCTAATAATATATATTTTATACGTATATATATATAAAAATGCTGAGTTTTCGTCTATCGAATAATCCGTCGCGGTGGCGGCGCTACTGCTGCAACTGTAACCGGGTGACAGGGTGCCAGGGGCTTATGGGTCGATATTTGGGAAGGTGGGTGGGGTCGTCCTTCAAAAACCCCCCCAACCCGTTAAAGTCTTCCAGTCCTTTCTATAGGCATTTACGCGTTTATCTACAGTACCTAGTTCTGTCTAGTCACCGTCGATTTTATGTACCTATATTATATAGGTGTAAAATTCAAACATTTTTTCTTTCCCAACGTCTAGTAATAGAAATTATATAATAGATATCGAGAAAAATGACTGTATATGATAACAGAAAAAAAAAAACATCAATCAATTAAAATTGATCCAAAATTGCATAAATTTATTAATTATGATATATTTCTCAGAGTTGTTAATTAATTTCTGACAATGAGTTTGACAACGACACTATTGATTATTTGTTTGACATTTGAAAAATAACATAATTAGAATAATTTGAGCCGAAATGGCATGAATGAAAATAAAAACAATGACGAATTGAAAAATTAGAAAACAACTAACGAACAGTATGTCTGCCAGAAATATAGAAATTGATTAATTTCAAATCGCAGTTTATAATTCTTTTCATTGGGTTCTATAAATTGAATTTCATTTGGAAATTTGAATAGTTATAGAGATCATGAAACAGTGTTTGAAAAATTAGAGCAAATTGTTCCCCTTCTGCGTATTTAATAATTAGCTTCATTTTTTCTATATTACTTTTAGAGATTATTTCTAATTTATTTTACACGATTGATTAATAAGTAATTATTCTTTATCGTTTATTTTCATTAATTGTTAAATTTTTTCTTCTTTCATATTTATCATGTTTATTCTCCTTTCCCCATATATTTTTTTATATACATTTTTATAACTGCTGCAATTTTTTTTCTTTTCATATTTCTGATTAACCCATTTTCTTATTACTTTGTTGGCTTAATTAATAGATGTTGGGGCAATTGGCCCGATGTATAAAGCTAATTAGTTGTTAATAAAAGCTTGCAAGTGTGATTATTGCACACTCGATTATGTAGTGGTGTGCTGCTTTGTTGCAGTACGGTAAACAGCTGAGGGAGAACTACCGAGCTTTCAAAAACAAACAATGCGAGCCAACCGTCAACCCTAAGGAGTACAACAGTTACACGGTGCCAAATGTGAGTTTAAAAACCAGTCCCTTAATTAACTAACTAACCAAACCCTAACTTATCGTATTTTACCAATTTACGGTATCTCGTTATCGACAATTTTCACCCCTCGTTAATTTTCTTATTTTATTCACACGTAGGAATACGACGTGTATGAATAATCTGACTGTATTGTGAACCACACAAAAAAATAAATAAACAATTTAGAAGAAGAAAAAAAACTAGAAGAAAAGAAAAATTGTTTTTACTGCACGATGTATAAAACAAACCAATAACTTTGAATAAGGAACACAGAAAAAATAAGAAAAGGAAGAGAAGAAATTTTTTTATAAGGATAATAATAATAATAATAATAATAGGGAAATACGGAAATCGCGTAAAGCTGTACAGTGCTTTGGTATGTATTTTATTATAAATTTTTTGAATTTATTTTCCGTTCAATCTTGGAGTAAACCCGTTTCTAATCTGCCTATAGATCATATCTCTACCCACACTGTATTTCAGTTGTGAAAAAGAACTCTACATCCTTGTTGATACTCTGCCAGAATTTGTTTCAAGGAAATATAGTAGGTAATTCATTCAACTTTGCGTAGTGGCCTCGTAGAAAAAAAAAAAAAAATTGAAATAATCCGATACCTAGATTCCTAGGAAAAATGAAAATATGAATGAAAATAGATAAATAATTGAGAATCAGATGCAGTTTTGATTAATAATTGAAAAAAAAAATGGGTCATAATAATAATAATCTAGATGCAGAGAGATGAATGTTTAATCTTTCAAAATTATCAATTAATTATAAACGCGTCAAATAATTAATTGACTTAGAGTTTGATTTTGAAAAAAAAAAAACGATATTGAATTTTGGTAATAGAAAGTAGATTTTAAAAAAAATAATAATATTGTTGGCAAAATTCTAGCCAAAATCAGCCTAGATGAGAAACATTGCGAATTTTTAGCCTGTTACGATTAATAAAGGCGTCAATAAAAATTGGGGCTTGAGAGTTTCTAATCTGAAGAGAAAAAGATTAAATTTCAATTAAAAAAAAATATATATATGAATTGAAAAGTTCAAGAGAAAATGGAGCAAAAACCAGTCTAAATAATAAAAAATTGCGAATTCTTCAGATCTAACGATTATGATATTAAACGCGTCAATATTGATTAGCGAATAATTAATCATCGAATTGTTATTTTATATTCCACGTATATTAGTGAAGAATTGAGATCAAGTAGGTAGCAGAAATGCAAAATTTGAGTTTTTTTTTTTTGGTTCAGTGATTTGAATTACTAATCCGCGTATCCGGTTCCGAATCACACGCGTGACTCTAGTCACACGACATCGCGACAGTCTCCGATATCAAACACCGATTTTATTGTCGTTCAATCTTAACGCATTCCCCTTCCCTTTCCTCTATCGTCTTATACTACTTCTACTACTACTACTACTACTTCTATTACTTATCTACTCACTATAGTACACCTACTATAACGTCGTACACGGACACCGAACGGGAACGGGAACGGGAACGGGTAACGTGATATGATCGACGGGGGAGATCCTCGCGGTATAATTATATGAATAATACCTATAGACAAAATAAGCCTCTGTATGGGTTTTAGTTAACTAGTTAATCTACAATAACGCATGTAGTAGCATGAAGGGAAGACTATTAATCAAAATCACACATTATCTAGAAATGGGGAACTAATTTATTTCGTGTTTTGTCAACGAGTCTCATTATCTGCACGGTATGCAATTCGATCACATTTTATTCATTTTTTCTTTCAAGTTTCTTCTTCTATCGTTTCATTAATTATTATTTTTTTGTTTGTTTCTTTCTCATCTATCAAATGATATGAGAAACAGATTGAAAAGAAAAAACACAAATGAAATAAGAAATCTAATTGTAAAATTGAATTGTAATATAAGAATATAGAAAAACAATAATTAAAAACGATACAGTACTGGATTTTTTGGAAACGATTAACGTGAAAATATTGTTAAAAATAGTATATATATATTGTGTGGTAAGTGCGGAAAGAGCGCGATATCCGATGAGTCCGCACTTATCGCACACATTATTTTTTATAACTCCTGGGGGAAAGCTTGATTTGAGATGCAGACGAATAATATCTGACAGCTGAGCAAATGGCCGACCATAACCAACCCGAAGTTAGGCGATAATCTAGGTTGACACATCGCTGCCGCCTGGGGGCGCCACTTCGCGGACGCTTGGACGTTGCCACCGACCGATGGCGCTACTGAACGACTGACTTGCTTCAAAGTGCGCATGCGTGATAGTGAAGAAACGTAGATTGCTTGAAGTGCGCATGCCTGTTAGTGAAAAAATGATGATAATGCACGATGTGCGCCTGCGCGATAGTGAAGAAATATTACTTTTTTTCACTCATCTGAAAAGGGGCCCTTTCCAAACCAGACACAGGCATCGAAAATCAAGCTTTCCATGCAGGTGTTATAAAAAATATATTGATCTTCTTGATTTAGACGGTTTTTTTTTTGTTTTATGTTTTTGTCTCTTCCTGTTCGTCGCGTCCTTTAAAAACCAAGAAGACCTACATGTCCGATAATCTCTGGGGATTTTTACGAGCTCTTTATAACCTGACTCTCTGGTATTCTCCCTTTTTTATCCTTATCGTGTTAACCACTATAGCAAAGATGATTCTTCTTCTTCTTCTTCTTCTTCTTCTTTTTATGTACCACTTCTTCTATCTTGACGACTAGAATGGTGAAGAATTTATGATTTTCGTAAATTTGATTATGAAACTTGATGCTATTATTATATGTTTCGATACTGATTGAAATGGTGGGATAAAAAAAAATATATCAATCTTCAATAAATCATTCATTTCGAGAACCTAAAAAATTAGTGTGAGATAATTGTAGCTTGAATCGAAGAATGAAAAGAAAAAAAAAATCAGGAATTGAGAAATTTGAATGAAAATTGAGTCTACTTTATAGATTTTCTGTGTTTTTATAAATATTATTAATATTATTATTATTATTGTCATGTGTTACTGAATAATAATATTAAACCTATCGATCTGTAAAGATATAATCGAATTTCGAGGAAAAAATTTCAATAAAAAATTATTAGAGTGATGAAAGAAGGATGAAAAAAATTTTCTTTTCTGATTCGATCAATCTGATTCACATTTAAACAGATTATTTTTCATTGATCCTTGATAGAATATTTGAGAAGTTTTTTTTTTACGTTCTCATGAACCAAATTTTATAATTTGAAAATTTAAAAATTTGAAATTTGAACCAAAGAAGTTCGTTTAAAAATCAATCTTTTCAATTTCAATAATTATTATTATTACAATTGTTTCAAAATGACTTATTTAATCATATAAAATTCCGATTCTCTGGTGTCGTCGAGACTGTTTCAATTCTTGGCCCACTGGGAGTTTCTAATTCTTGACTTTTTCTGTACCTTCAAACTTCTGTCTTGCTACTATGTAGGAGCTTTAGGAGCTATGAGGGGTAGGGGGGTAGTTTTTTCATACCTTTCATCGGCGTCCCAGTGTCTATTTGCCTGAGGGGGCGTGAGGGTGGATATAGTTTGGTTTGGAAGTCAGAGTTGGTAGTGTGTTGAAGACAAAAAAAAACAAGAAAAAAATCAAATAAGAAAGAAAAAAAGGAAAAAGGAAGAAAAAAGAAAAAGTTTGAACCCTGGCTGTTGCTACGCCAGAACTATCGACCAGTCTACCTCTACCTCTATACCAGTACCTAACGCCGCCGACTCTGCTCTGAGAGTAACATACATCTTCGCGCAAGCCCTCCGGGTTAAACGTGGAGAACATACACGCGGTTACACCTTTTTCGTACGTGGACCTCGGAATATGTTATTACACATTTTTCCATCCTGCATGCAAGCATAGAGATACGATTTATACTATATATAATTTTTTCGGTGATTTTTTCTTCTATTCCAGGTTGAGATATCTGGGATCCATAAAATTTGTAATTTTTTTTTTTTTTTTTTTTGTATGTGTGTTTATTTTGTTTTTTAATTTTTAGTGAAGAACTTTGTTTGAGAGTCTTGAGAATCTGTTAAAAACAATATTAAATTTCACTTTATATTATCCATTCAATCTCCTCCTCCGCTGTTGAAAATATTCAAGAGTTTGATTTCTGTTTAAAATATGTTTCAAGTATAAGTTTGAGTAGATTCTTGGAAAGGTCGGGTTTATCTTTTGAGAGAGAATATATCCAGAGAGTTTTACCCTCCACTCAATCAAAGTACATTTTATACACTCGACTTACTTTTGTTGGAACAAATCTTATCATCGTTATCACGACCTGTGAACACACACACACAGTGTGTCTATGATTTTCTGTGTTCTACAAAATTCATGCATGATGAAAATGAACATCACTTTTTTTTCAATTTTTTATATCAATTTCATTTGAATTTTTGCAAATTAATGAGGTTTTCGAATTTTTAGAATGAATAAGATTTTTTAGAACTTTGAAGAGTTTTTGAATTTTGGAAATTTTGCGTGAGGAAAATTAATTGAAATAATAATAATAATAATAATAATAATAATGAATGTGGCGTAGGGTTTATCTTATTGAACTCGCAGCGTGAGATAGTCAATGAGGAAAAAAAGATTAAGGCGGTGAGATTGAAATATCGCAAGTCACGTCCTTCTGGTATAAATCGGTGATTATAAATCAGAGAGACAGGATAGAATATCGTCGTTGATCGGTATACTATATACCAAGAAATAATGAACACTTGAGAATTGGCAAAACGAACACGTGGCGAGACTCTTTTATACCATAGTCGCATGTTTCTTCATGGTGGCCACTCAGGAAATTTTCTTTTCTTTTTTTTTTAATTATTTTTACTGCATTTAGTTGCCATCGTTTTTCCAATTTTCATGAATTAAAGTCGGGATATATGAAAGACTAGTTTTTCCTGTGATGGGTAAATGATTTTTCGAAAACAGGAGCTAAGATAAAGAAGAGGGGAAAGAATAATGAGTATACGAGTAACAGTCTCGATAACTGGAAATATCTAGTTTTTTTTTATTTTCTTTTTCCAACAACGTTATCATTAGTTTATTTTCTTTAATTTCTTCATCGAAGTTTGTAATAACAGCAAATTACAGTGACAGGTTGGTAAATCTCTTTACAGTCTGGTATTATCAGCTTGGCCAGCCGTATATTTTTGTATACCACCGTATATATTCAATGATGATACAAATTCATCTAAGCCATAGCTACCTGTATATGTATAGTGTGAAAAAATTTATGAAAATACTTCTTAAATTTAACATTTGTAAAAAACGTGAAATTAATCGCTGAATATATATCATTTTTCGAAATAAAGATGATCAGAATTTTTTTTTCTTATGAAATAGATTCGAAAAAAATATTAATCTGATAGATTTTTTTATACACTTTTTTTTATACACGTCAACGACAGGAAAAAGTTATCTTGGTGCAAAAATAAAGAATGAAAAAATTGATTAAATGGCGAAATTCGATAAAAACGGAAAACTTTTTTCTCAAATTAAAAAATGCATTTTTTCCGAACTGTTTGAAACCAGGAAATTAAATTGAAAAAAAAAAAAAACTGTTAGTGAACGATTTCAAAATTCGAAAATAAAGAGTATTCTTTTCGATTTATTAAAATTTGAAAAAATAATTATGAGATCTATCTTAACTAAAAATTCAATCTTTATTTTATCCCATAGAAAATTCTATTTGCAATATAAATAATACAACAATCAATATTATTATTATTATTATTAGAAAATTAAGTTTGAAAGAAGTTTATTTCAAAATTTCAATCCTACAATTATGTAGAAAAAAAAAGAATGAAAACAAAAAATCCCGATACCGTCTCAATCATTACGCTCATATTCTCTTTAGAGAACCTATCAAATTCTGGAGGCTATGAAACTACGTTAATTACTGGTTCAATCATCAGACTAGACAGCGAGATTTAACCCCTTTCGCAGAGAGCGATATCGATGGAAAAGAGATGAGAGAGAGAGAGAGAGAAAGTAATATGTAGATAGAACGATCGTCGTTCTCTCGCTCTCTAGCCTCCTCTGAATCAATACACAGAGGGATTTCTGTGCCGGTGGTGTGCTGCTGCGAGAGACCACTCTCTCTCTCTCTCTCTCTCTCTCTCTCTCTGTCCCTCCCTCTTGCCCGCCGGTACCCACCACCACCTGCAGTTACGCGCTGGAATTAGTGTGACCAGATGCACCAGAAGCAGTAGAGGAGACCAGGCCGAGCCAGTAGGGAAACACCGTTGCTAGTCAGCCCGCACCGCGGGCTATATTCCTTATTTCCCCCACTCGGTGCTCGGGCAGAGTCGAACGACCGCATGGGTGGAAGAGGGCAGTGATGATGGTGCGCTTGCCTGGGCCCCGGACCCGGCTCGCCATGCCAAGGCTAGCGGAGTCGAGTAGTAGTAGCAGTCTATCTACCACACGGTCGTTCGTCGTTTCTCATGCGTCATCCCCCCCTCCATCGCTCTCGCTCTCTCTCTGTCGCTTCCTCACCTCGCGGTATAACGGTCTCATATAATCATTTTGCGCATGCGTCGGTTTAACCTTGACATTGAACGGTTCTCCTCTCTTGCATCTTTTTTTTTTTTTCTCTTTGTACTTTTACCCCCTTTTCAACATGCGCAATTCCACCGGTCCCCCGTTTACCCACATCACCATTGGTGCATCGTTCATCGATTTATC
Source organism: Euura lappo (assembly GCA_018257835.1). Lineage (NCBI taxonomy): Eukaryota > Metazoa > Arthropoda > Insecta > Hymenoptera > Tenthredinidae > Euura > Euura lappo. Next base: position 116,182 of record JAEUYN010001101.1, read on the forward strand.
CTGTACCAAAAAAAAAAAAATGAATTGTAGTGAACATGAATTTTAGTTTCTTCAAATTTCAATATTCAACATTTTCACTTCTTTTTTTTTCCTTTTTCTAGATTTTTCTTTAAAATTGTAAATTCGACGTTTGAAATTACCTTAGGACACTTCGACCCTTTTTTTTTTATGTGTGCATACGTATATTCTTTTATTAGTAATTAATCGAGTAAAATTCAAATTAAATTTGATGACAGTACATAATAAACGTTCGTATTTTAACGATCCATGAATCATCGCAAATCAGAAACGCGGTGTTTGAATAAATATATTCTCCAAATTTTTGTATCTTCAATTTTTGTTGTATGTACTCTCAATTTATTCAATAAAAATCACCTGTTTCACAAATTTCAATGCTGATTTTTGTTCTACTGATGAGTCAATCTTTTTTTTTTTTTCTTTTTCTTCTTTAATGACTGAATTATCGTCAGAAATTTTGAAAGATTCGAATAAAATAGTTGTTAAGAAACATTATTTTACATGTATTAGCAAAATATGAACTTTATAAAGTTCGATTAATGAATCATTTGGAAGCTTTTGTACTCTTTGAGATATTCTTTTTCTTTTTTTTTCAACAAATTTCCGCCGATTTGTTCAATTTAGAATAGATTAAAAAAAAAAAAAATAATGTTGAAAACAAAAAAACGGAGAGAAACCCGGAAATCGTTACGTAACTGAAAAAAGAAGAAGAAAAAAAAACATCTGTTAGGTTCAGGTTATAGTAGTGAATGTAAGTAAACGCATCATACGTGACGACACGAGCTTCGAATACTCCTCGGACGATGCCTGCCTGTGTGTATGCCTTGAAAACGTTTCTGCATGCTCCTTACTCGAGGCGTGCAAGGTCACGCACACTTGCATAACCACGTGTCGCCCCACTGACTGTTGTAAACTAACGTTGAATTTAATTCGTGGTGAGAGATGGATGGATGGATGGATGGATATGTGTATACATACGTATATGTACACTCTCCATCTTTTTTTTTTTCTGTTCCACACTTGTGCAGGATATATTACTATACAAACCATGATACATAATCGTCTATCTATATATCTGTATGCATACTGTATACCAGTTAACTACTCCGGTGGGATAGTCATCGTTGCATCTGCATCGAGGCGAAAGACCAACACGACTATGCACTCGTGCAAAAATCTACTTTTCAATGCAATTTTACTGCAGCTGGCTGGGGGCTGCTGTTGGTGCTACCGTCCTCTTTGGCTACTACGACGCTTCTCATGATGCTTGTTAAACCTACACAGCCCCATGTCATACATGTATAACGATGATAATAGATACTCAATTAGATTTATACAGATATTTCTTTGTTTTTTCTCATCTTCTTTTCGAAAAAACATAATTAAAATATTTAAAGATAAAAAATCATTTGATTCATATCGTTTTCACAAAATGATTGTTCTTTTCTTCTTTTTCTAATATTCAGGAGATTATCGATCTTCTTAATTATTGTTGACAATTTTTTCACTCGTTTCTAATTCTTGAACTCTAATTTACGTGAAACTTTCAATTGTGATTCAATTTGAAATTATGAACTGAAAATATCGACAGATAAATTGTTTAATTTAGCAACAAATTTTTATTATATTGATCAATTCAAAAACAAAAAAGAGAAGAGTTTTTATCGTATTTTCGAACTTTCATGTTCCCTTTTTTATAATTCTAGAAATAATTCTAGTTGATAAAAAATGAGATTAAAGAAAAAAAATCATTCTATGAAAGGAACTTTATATACATAATATATGAAGATATCGCTATATTGATATACGGATAGATAAGAGATATCGTGTTTTTTTTTTCTTCTATATCTTTTATTCGCAGTCGACTGGTCAAGTCGCATCGACTATGTACATGGTTTTGAAAAAATGTCCGTTCGAAAGTTCTACGATAGGGTCATGGAATTTGATACTCTACTATCTCTCGATTTGCTTTTCTGCGTACCAGACATACTAATAATCCACAGTCTATGAGCTTATTATACTCGTAACGTGGATGTTCTATGCAGTACACAATCATACTTCCTGTATATTACACCATATCGCACTTGACGATAAATTATTTCTTTTCTTTTTTCGCAATTATTTTTTCTACTTTTTTTTTTCTTCTTCTTCTTCTTCTAATCTCACTGCCAAGATAAGCCATGCGCGTGCTACACATGCGACACTTTCAAGATAATATATGTGTATAATTATACTAATTGCAATATTAAAATTGATCAATTGAATGGATAAAAATAAATAAATAAATAAATAAATAATTGTATTTCATATTTTTATTTCATACAATTCTTGGTATACATTTTTCTGTCCTGCAATTATGGAAATTATACACGGTAGGAAGAGATAACGAAGAAGAACCGTTTTTTTTATCCTCGAATTGATATTTTTTTTATGGAAATGATTCAAATTTTATTTCATTTTTTTTTCAATTCCGTGGCTTCATCCAGGAATAAACTATGATGAGAGAGAGAAAGGAAGATAAAAAAAAAGAAAAAACAGGAAGAAATCAAGATAATGAAATTGCCTCTGATATGTATATAAACGGTAAATTTCAACTATAGACTATCTAGTATTTAATTATTCAAAATTTATCATCGTCGCTTCTTTTTCTTTGACTTGATTTCAAAATTGTCTCAGGATTTCCGGGTCTTTTGAGTCAGAAAACGAAATGCGTCGATTTGTCGATTTTCGAGAAACCTATATAAACTTTTACCCGTTGTTATATAAATTATCAACGTACCTAGCGGAAATTTGAATACTTCTAATGCCATTGGCAACGTATTATCGAACCAAGAACCAAAAAATCCTCAACTATATATGATATCTTCTATTCTATTGTATTACAGAAAAAAAAGAGTAAGAAACTGCTAACAAAATTCCATATTACATACAATTAGGGTTTATAAAAAATAATACTTGTGTATAATTTGTGGCAGTCACTGCCTCTGTGTAGCCTTGGTATTATACATATATAAATTTGACAAACATATATACGTAGGTATGTATAGATTTCGCACAAATTGTCAAATAACATATTAGTATGTGCGGTTGGCATTATGTATCGCGTAAGGAAACTACGGCTGTCTAGTCTACGCCTAACCAGTCCCTTTAATTTAGTTAGGAATTTGATGAAAAAAAAATTAGTGATTATAATGATAATAATAATGGAGGAAAAAAAAAAAAAGAAACTAGTTAGAAGTCAGGCGAGTTGGCGGGTTCTATACGGTTGATTAATTTAATTCGTGTTTCAACGGACAACGGTGATTTAATTTCTACATCGTTTCTCTACGTTAGATATTTCCACCGTATTATATATATATACATACACATATATCCTATGTCTATATTTATTTCAATGTACGTATGTATGTGAGAGTCAAATTCTGTATGTACCCAACTCTCACAGCTTTCTCTATATCGTATATAGATATTATTTATACCCTGCAACGTCGTTTGGCTATTCGATTTTCAAAACTCTTTGATGATTATAATCACGGTAGTCACTCGTATATAACTAGAATCCCCCCCCCTGTATCATTTACAGCATTGATTATAATTCTTGGATCTAGACAGATTAATTTTAATCGTCCGTTTGAATCGTGGTTTTATCATAGTAGAAGTTCGATATTGATTTTTTTTTCGTTTTTTTTTTTTTGTATAATGGAAATAGTTAAAAAATATTCTAGAAAAATTATGATGTGACACTGGTGTCAGAAGGGGGATACGAAAATATCTGAATAAAGAAGGAAGAATGATATGAAATGATGTGATGATTGTGAGACGATTGAAAGTTTGAAAGATCATTGATTGAAATGTTGAAGCTTTTGTGAAAATTAGATAAGAATTTTTCGAATGTTGATGAATATTAAATGAGAATTACGTGATGAAATATTTCAGAAATTTTATCGTCATTTGAAAAAAAAAAAAGAGTTTCGAATCAGATATGGAAATGGAACGATGTGAAGTTTGGAAAATTCGATAAATAAAAACTGAAAGCAGAATTTTAAAAGTCAGTGACAAAAAAAAAAATGAAAAAAAAATTATAAGAAATCTTAAACTTAGAGATGTTTAGTTAAGAAAATGTTTTATGAAACGTAATTTGGAAAAAATAAATAAATAAATAATAATGCTGACCAAACGAAAGAATAAAAAAAAAAATTATTGAAAAATGTAAATTAAGATCGTATTCACAATTTATATAATTGATGCAGGCCAGTCGATAAAAACAGCTGCGATTCTCACAGTGTCTTCAAGGTTTTAGGTTAGGAAGGCGAAGTCAACTGTCAAACCAGCTGATATCGACCCGCTATAAGAAAAAAAAACCTGGGGATAATTTATGCATTGAATATTTTCAATCACCTCTTGCTTAAACATCGTTACAAATATGGCATCGGAACCCAAAAGGTATGTGCCGAAATAGCTCAGTTGGGAGAGCGTTAGACTGAAGATCTAAATGTCCCCGGTTCAATCCCGGGTTTCGGCAGTGTTAAATTTTTTTTTTTTTACTTTTTCAATCGTTTCCACTGCCCGAATTAGAGGATATCGACATTTGATGTATCGATTTTGACGTATATTTTTCAGTTTTTACATTAATTTCCAAAATTAAGAAATGATCATGATGATATAAAATTCATATCAACAAAAATGTGACTTCGAACAAAATCGCTCAAAGTTGATGGAATAGAACGAAGGTTATTCGATAAAAAAAAAAAAAAAAGAAGATGAGAAATTGACGACAAGAAAGCTCAAGAATGTAATTCGAAAGAAAATTTGAAAAATCGACGAGATTTCAAAGGTTGTGAAAAATGATCAAAGAAATTGAACCACAGAATCGCAATAAGAAGAAAAATTGGAAGAATATGAAATTGAGTAAAAGATTAGTAGAAAGTTGAAACAAAAATTGAAAGAATAAGATATTGAGTGAAAGATTAGTTAAGAAAATGAAATAAACTGAAAGAATGACGAGTATAAGGTAGAACCTCGAGTATAAGGTAGTACAGAATGTATGATAAATTGTTATTTTTTTCCCCCGTTACCAATGTTTTACGTGTTTTATATATTACTAGGGGCTCCGCCCCTCCGCGCTTCGCGCGGCAACCCCGCTCGGCGCTGCGCGCCTCGGGCACTCGGCGCTTCGCGCCTCGCTATTCGGCGCTCCGCGCCTCACTTTTCCTAGGAATGGCTGGCCTAACTTTTTCTAGCCGTCAGTGACTATTCTAACCATTTCTAACCCTTCTTGCAAAAACAGACGAATTATTGTTAAAAGACCTGTATGCCCTGGCCTGGACACCCAGAACTATAGCGCGATAGACCTGGACACCCAGGGCGCGATAGACCTGGAGACCGAAAACTATGGCGCGGTAGACCTGGACGTCCGGAACTATGGCGCGATAGACCTGGAGACCGAAAACTATGGCGCGATAGACCTGGGGACCAAAAACTATGGCGCGATAGACCTGGGGACCAAAAACTATGGCGCGGTAGACCTGGACATCCAGAACTATGGCGCGATAGACCTGGAGACCAAAAACTATGGCGCGATAGACCTGGGGACCAAAAACTATGGCGCGGTAGACCTGGAGACCAAAAACTATGGCGCGGTAGACCTGGAGACCAAAAACTATGGCGCGGTAGACCTGGATGGCGCGATAGACCTGGACACCCAGAACTATGGCGCGATAGACCTGGAGACCAAAAACTTGGCGCGGTAGACCTGGACATCCAGAACTATGGCGCGACAGACCTGGAGACCAAAAACTATGGCGCGGTAGACCTGGACATCCAGAACGATGGCGCGATAGACCTGGAGACCAAAAACTATGGCGCGGTAGACCTGGACACCCAGAACTATGGCGCGATAGACCTGGAGACCAAAAACTATGGCGCGGTAGACCTGGACATCCAGAACTATGGCGCGATAGACCTGGACCCCAGAACTATGGCGGGATAGACCTGGACACCCAGAACTGAGACCTGGACCTGGACATCCAGAACTATGGCGCGATAGACCTGGACCAGAACTATGGCGCGATAGACCTGGGGACCAAAAACTATGGCGCGGTAGACCTGGACATCCAGAACTAAGACCTGGACATCCAGAACAGACCTGGACATCCAGAACTATGGCGCGATAGACCTGGACCCCAGAACTATGGCGGGATAGACCTGGACATCCAGAACTATGGCGCGATAGACCTGGACACCAGGAACTATGGCGCGGTAGACCTGGACACCCAGAACTATGGCGCGATAGACCTGGGGACCAAAAACTATGGCGCGGTAGACCTGGACATCCAGAACTAAGACCTGGACATCCAGAACAGACCTGGACATCCAGAACTAAGACCTGGACATCCAGAACAGACCTGGACATCCAGAACTATGGCGCGATAGACCTGGACACCCGGAACTGAGACCTGGACGCCCGGAACTGAGACCTGGACATCCAGAACTATGGCCGATGGTCCTGCACATATATGTATACACACACACACACAGACAGATCAACAAGTGTCAGTGTCAGATAACCTAACCTGAGGTAAGAAGTCGGAATAGGTCTCAATTAATCGGCCCATAGTTACGGATCGGCCATAGTTACGCCCATAGTTACGGGACACCCATAGCAACGACGATTTTATATATATAAAGAGATATATGGTTACGGATGTTGAATAATCGAGGAAGTCCGGAGTAGACCATATTTTCTGGTGGTTATTGTCGGTCGGGTATCGGTGGTTCGCCCCCGGGGCCCAGGGTGGGGCACCTATAGGTCCAAAGTTTGAAGATTTAAATCATACGGACCTCCTAGCGCCAGCTCATAAATATCACCGATGCAGGCAGCTCCGGTTGGCTAGCCTCCAGGTTCGTTTAGCCTTCGCTTAGCAATCTTGGATGGCTTAACGTTACGTTACGTTTGATTTCGTTTCGTTTCGTTTTGCCTATTCAAAGAACGAACAAAAAATAATGAATAATAAAATAAAATGAACCGCACCCTAGAATCCATTAAACATCGCGATTATTCCATTATCAATATTAGACATTACCTGGGTGAAAGAGAAAAACTAATAATTATCCTATTTCCAATCATCAATCCCGATGCTCTCAGCTCACTGAACGTTACTTTGAAATAGCGAGAAAAGAAAAAGAACGAGTAGGTAGATCGTTTGATCCGTTTGAGCTTTGGCCTGGTTCGGTGTCAGATGTGTGGTTGCTGAATCAGTCACTTGAAATCGTTTAATTCCCCTTTCCGACAGCTTGAACCTCTTTTTTTCTTCTTGTTCTCTATCAAAGTACCGTCGATGCTGTAGGATCGCAACGATGCTATACATAGATTGCAAAGTGCAAGTTGTTTCGAGACTGAATATATGTATGTATATATATAGTTTTGGCGACGATACAATGTAGCCAACTTGATTTAAACGTGGCGTGGTAGACGGTAACTCTGAAACGTCAACGCTAATTAAATCCTTCCGTTTCGCTAATGATCAAACACAACGTCTTCGCATCACACACACACACACACACTGACGATGAGACACTTCATGTGTGTTCGCTTTGCTTGAAATTGAGAGAAATTAAAAAACGTGAGAAATAAAAAAAAAAAAATGACCAAGTACTCCGGCTTGCATGATTCTGACGTCACAATGTTTTTCTGTTTCTTACCTATGAAGAAACGCTAACTACGACACGGTCAAGGACTATAGGTATTACAACGATGATTTATGTAATAATATAATTATAGACCTTTTACAAGTTTGATTTTATGCATAAACGGATCGGATTGGATCGATGATGTAAAATATACTTGCACAAGGATTTTGAAATGTTTAGCCGGTTCTTGTTTCAAATAACGTTAGGTCAAGAGCTCCAATAATCTAAGATTTTACTACGAGAGTGCGAATGCAGTAGCCTAGGAGTTAAGAGTAACTTTATCTGTACTCCGCAGATGCGCACTCGCGTCTCGTATCAAACCGTCGGTAAAACAGCTGGTTTCAAAACGCATAGAATATTCTCGTGTTATATTGAAGTTATAATTCACATCTATATGTGCAGAATAACATTCGTGAATTAATGAGGGAGGAAGAAAAAAGAATTCCAGGACTATACGTGAGATACAATCGAAAAAGAAAATGACTGTGTCTACATATAATGGCAGCATGCGAAATGCATGGTGATTAAATCGTTGCCAATGACCGCCGTTAGCTATTATATAACTACCAATTGTCTCGGTAAAAGAGGACAACACCCCTTCAATATGTCTGATAAATGTCTTCGTTAAGTTCTACCTATAGAGGTGGATATCTACATACGTAGGTACGTAGCGGACCTCGGTTGTAATTTAGCGTGATGTTGATCGGTCGTAGATTTTCCGAACGGCTATAAGTTTCCCATGTCAGTCATGATGTGTGTAATCGGAAAAAGTATGTCGCGAATAATAGCTCAAAATTATTAGTCATCAGAAAGTGAAACTGCAGCTATACTTTATACGGAATGGAAGTGCTTGTGAAGAATATAACCCCATCTCGACGGCTCAGAATGACAATATTTTTGTCCAGAATTTTGTTAAAAAACAACGTAGTTCAGAATTGAAAAATTAAAAAATTACAAAAATACGAGTTTAGTTTTGTTAAAAAACAACCTACTACAGAATTTTGTTCAACAAACATCCTAGTTCAGAATTTCGTTCAAAAACACCCCAGTTCAGAATTTTGTTAAAAAATAATGTGTTTCAGAATTTTGTTCACAAACATCTTCGTTCAGTTTGTTTTTGTTTAAAGACAACGTAATTCAGAATTTTATTCAAAAACAACGTAATTCAGAATTTTGTTCAAAAACATCCTACTTCAGAATTTCGTTTGAAAATGTGATTCAGAATTTTGTTCGAAAACATCTTACTTAGTTCGGATTTTTGTTTAAAAACAACGTAATCCAGAATTTTGTTCAAAAACATCCTATTTCAGAATTTCAGAATTTTGTCCAAAAACGTCATATTTCAGAATTTACAATTCATTATGATGAATTGAAAATTCTGAAATATGATGTTTTTGGACAAAATTCTGAATAACGATGTTTATTTTCAGTCAACCGTATAATTATATATCACAATATAACTGCACCCAACTACATGATGAAAGAAAATTGAATTCGTATAATTAATTGCAATATAACATGATAATTGACAGAATATTTTTTACCTTTGAACGAAAATTATATACAGTACCTACTGAGTTAATGTAATATAAAATAATGACATTGATAGGGTATATTCCGTAATACTATAGACCGCAATGTGTCCATCAGAATTTTGTCAAATCAGGAGTACCAAAATGGTGGGGATGATATTTATAATCGTGACATGTACTTTGACGTTTGATCTAGAAGTTCATTAACAATGACATAACTCAACGTATGTATGTTATACATACATACGACATTCAATTTGAACAGCATATGCATCTATAGATAATCGCAGTAATCGTTTGAGACTGTCTTTTATCTCTTATCTTTTGTCTATACATTCCGTATATAATTATCTTAGAATTTTTTCTTGTCTTTCTTTCGTTTTACTGTTTTTTTAAACAGTATAAAACTCTATATCTAGACTAGTAAACTTGTCTATTGTCTCTAATTGTGAGATAAGATTGTTAGGTAGTACTTTTTTCTTCCACGTCCTCGCGTGTCCTGTGTCTTGTGTGATTCTTGAGTAGCAAGTATCTCATTCTCTTTTTTGTGTGCAGTACTATACTTATAAATACTATTCATTGTGTGTAGAGACTGTATCGAATGATGTAAGACGAGGACGTGTGTAACGTGCATGAAGCAATATGAGAGACACCCCTCCCCCCCCCCCTCCCGCCAAATCACCTTTGAACTTCGATCACGGATTCAAGGCACGGGTAATAAAAATAAACCGATGAACGTTTGAGCAAGTTAAATCGATTTAACGAGGTGCATTGATGTCAATAATCAGTTGATCGTTTATATATATATATGTATACATACCTATGGTATATATTATTATACACCTATATGTATGTAGAAAATTCAATGTGTGTAATGATAACGTTGATTATGAAATTCCTTGATGTAGACAATTTTCAATTTGGTTACCAAACATCGCGATTCAATTCAATTCCTTGGATAAATTTAGAAAATTAAAACCTCGTGTACGTTGACCTGTAACACTGACTGACTCATCGTCATCATCATTCGCTCCACTTTTGAAAACTCAGCTATTACTGTTCTCGACTCGAAGAATATCCAGGATATTGAATTTTGATGAGAAACAAAAAAAAAATATATATATATATATTTTCACTCGAAATTTGAATAATTTTGAAAGTATCACGACTGACGAAGTGAAAAATGAGAAAAGGAACAGGCGGACATGGTGGAGAGAAGTTCGACTTCACTCATATGTACATTGCATGCAGAACGTAACGCCCGCCCCGTGAACAGCAATTGACGAGAGTCTCTCGCTTAGCAACAGGCTGACGACGATCGTTCATGAAGGGGTTATCAACCCTGGATTTCAGTTTGACCTGGTATCGGTTGTTTCTTGTTTAATCTTATTTTTGACTCCAACTTTGGTCACAAAACAACCCCGAACCAAAGAACTCGACGTCACTTACGTAACGATATTCTCTGAAATTTACATGATGCTGTGTCTCATTTCACAAAATTAAAATCCAAGAGTCGAATAAATTTCGATGAAAAGATCTTTTTCTTCAATATTCTTGTGATCTTTGATCTTTATTTTTAATTGAAAAATTGAAGGAGAAATTAATCATGCTAATATCTCGCGAATTGGATTTTTAACAACTTCGTAATTATGATGATCGAAATGTGCGGTGAAAATTCTTCGCGAGTATATTTTTTTTTCTTTATTTTGTATGTTTCGTAAGATACATTGACCTCTTATATTGATAGGCTCTTATCGATCACTATCAACCGATGTTAGACATTCGTTAAACAAACAGTCTCTTCCTAGTAGAGTTTAACGCCAATATAATGTCATAAGGAAACATGTCAAAGAAAAACAAAAGACAAAAAAAAAACCATTCAAGTCTGCGGAATAACTAAATCACGGAATTCAAAACGATGAAATCATCTATAAGAAAATATCGATGATACATTAAATACTTGACAAAATAAATTGATTCAAGTATGCAGAAGGACGAAAACGAAATTTAAAACGATGAAATCATTAAGGAAATATTGATAGAAAGAAAGAAAAAAAAACGGATACACTGCAACAGTATTAATATATACCGAAGCAGGCATTGACAGCTGTGCCACCTTGCTGCACTGACGTGTGATGTGTATGTACATATACGTGTCCTGAAATATTGAGTCTAAAAACTTAATGGGCACAACTCAATTCCACATTTGTACGGTGTACGTGTGAAAGAGAGCGAGAGCAAAGGAAGAGAGAGAGAGAGAGAGAAAATTATATCGAGTTTAATCGAGCGAGTTGTACAGTTTGGAACGCGTAAACCCCGGGCATAGAAACTACCAGGCATCCACAATCCTGCACACTGCAAGGGGATTCGGTGGTATAGAATCAGGGGTAAAAGCGCACCCGACCAGACACTGGTGAGACCGATGTTGCCTATATAACAGGCGGGGTGAAAGGGTAACTCTGAACTGCACAAGCAACAGCTCTACGCGACCAGCCACTCGAAACTCCTATGGTTTCTGCTACCGCCGCGCTGGCTACATACGTACAGGATGACACATTTCATGTGTCGAGAATGGGAGGGGCTTGAAAGTGGCAGAACTTTGCTGGCTTGCGAAGCTGGCGTTTTATTTTTGACATCTGACCATTTCAAAGTTGTGCCACTTTGAATGAAGCTGAAGCTAGCAGCCGTAGGTTTGCAGCCAAACATTCAAAGCTTCTCCTGAATATAATTACGAAGTACAGATTTATGTCAACAAGTTTTGTAAAAGTATTCATTTCTCATAATATTTCACAAAAATTTTATACTCTGGCCTCATTCTATCATTTCAATTGAATTCAGCACTTTTAGTAGCTAATCATGGAGGCTAGCTTCAGTTTTATCCACTTTAAGCCCCTCCCATTCTCGACACGTGAAATGGGCCATCCTGTATACATGCCATTACTGTACGTAAATCACACTACAGCTGGTGCATTTCTATGCATATTTCTCCAGTGATTTAAAATATGACAAAAAAGAAAGTCACGTAATCGATCCCACATACATATTCATATGTATGCACACTGTGCAGCGGTTGATATCGACGATACTGGCCACTCGACGATGTTACAGCACTGTCGATGGTCAGTTTCATGGAATACTTTACCCCCTGCTAATTTTGGTGTCTGTATAATAGCAGTAATATGCAGACGGAGAAAGAGATGATAACTAAAAGCGTAGAGGAGATGGATACATGCGTGTGTAACAAGCTCTGCAGGGTTGTTCGCAATGTCAAGGCCATCGGGGTAAGAGGTAACCAGCGGGACAGGGGGGGGGGGGACAGAAACGAAAGGGGAAACCGACTGGTTCAGCCAGCATCGATCTGTCTCGACTCACGTTACTGTTTTAGTGCAACCGAGGCGCACACGCGTTCGTATGAATGCATGTGCTAATACAGGGTGGCGAGGAAACAGAAACTGAATCAAATCTGTGCTATCATGTACTTATTTTTCGTTTGATTCGCGAAGACGCGTAAAGTAACGGTTTTTGGGCTATTCTCATACCGAACTGCGTGTTGTAACTGCCCTAAAAATACTTTTTACGGCATTCCTTGAGTTAGTCAATTTACAGTCGTCAAGAAAGTGACCTTTTTATCGCCTGTGTCTTAAATATAGTATATTTTAAGCCTATTTTCTCTCGTCTTGTACACGTGTCTCTACTTTATGTGCTGGAATTTTACCTGTCCGTTTGACAAACGGCATAATTTCGTTTTGGCCGGACGACAAATATAGTTGGCTATTTATACCGCGGCACAATTTTCTCTGATGTGCAAGTTACTAAATATAAATCCGAAAATTTTCAGTGTGCGAAATTTTTGTACACGCATATATCGTGTGTGACTATATTTTTTTTATATTTTATGCATTTTATTCACTGCTAAAGAATCGATCTTTTCTTCTTGCATCCTCGATATTTAATAGCCGTGCCACGAGCGATGAATATCTATTATTTATTACGACGTTAATAGTCTGTCTGTAAATTATTATCAGGAAATCGATGTCGTATAAAATATAATAGACCTGCGCTATAGGTACTCGTACTATCGATAATTGAATGCAATCGGTGAAAGTTCAGAGCTTGTCAAAACTCGACATTATTATCTTAGAGCAAATATGTTGGAGAAAAATTATAATGGCTTGCTTGGCCAAAATGCCTCAGGCGATTTCAGGGTGTACGGTAAAAATTATCTGTCGTCGATGGATGTTTGACTTTTTTTCTTTAATTTCCTACCTTTCTAATACTATTCTCAAAAATTTTATTATTTATTAGCACATTTACTGAATAATTTCTCAAATATAATAAAAAAAAAAAAAAAAAAATGTCAAAGAGATTTGATCATTTTCTTATATTATTTATACACTCATCGAGGTATTATACATAAAATTCACACTGTTGCTATCATTCATACAGCAGCTGTTCTTATATACATATATTCTCATTAGTGTATATAGGATAAAATAGGCGATAATTCTCATTTTATATCTTTATTTCGTAACAAACGGTAGCAAGTATTTGTACGAGAGCCAGTTACCAAAACCATGTATCATAGCAAAAAGGATGAAACCATATAGAATTACTAGTTTAGATGACCCTGAACCCGTCTACCGAGTAGTAGACTCCAGAACCCTTGCACAGCTGCGGGGGGTGATTTCTGCTGTGCAAAAAAAAAAAGCCACACTGTATCATCGCAAAATGTCTGATTTCGAAAATGTACGTAGTTTTTGTTATGCGATTACTAAAAACCCAATTTTCAGACATTTTGTGCCTTGCGTTTAGCCTGAGCGAATTTTCAAAAATGTATGAAAAAAAAGCCACCCTGTATCATAGCAAAACGGCCCAAATTGGTTTCAAATCTTTTGCATGATTACCGAGATTACGAAAATACCGTTTTCAGACATTTTGTGCCTTGCGCATAACGTTGAAAACGAGTAGAACTTCTCGGGGCGCCCGGCAAATGCCCCTCCGCTTGGTACGCTCGTGTGCCTATACGTGCCGACATCGACTGAATTTTCAATAAATATTTTTCAGCCGTACTTCATCAGTGTTTTACAGTGTTTTATTTTGTAAAATTTGATTACAAACCTCCTTCGAGTTCAGTCCCACGGGCTCGAATAAGGGGTTACAGATGAGTAGAAATTTTTCAAAATCCATTTTTTTTTTAAATTCCATACATTACGAAAAAGTTGCCGTGAGATTTTGTTTTTAAGACTACTATTTTTTTTTTTATTTTGTATTGAACAAAAAAGGTAAATTTTTTGGTAAAAATTGCTATGAAAATGTTTAAAAAAAGTTGCCATTTCGTGAAAAAAAATATTAAATAAAAAATCCTACGACAACTTTTGCGTTATACTCTATATTTTAAGAATCCATCGTTGTTTTTTTTCTCCGTCTAACCCAGTGCTCGGAATCTTGGTATTTGTGAGCCGTCGCGGCGAGTATCACCTTTCACGCCTACCACGACAAAGGCGCTCGTAGTAGTTTGATGACAATGAAAAAAAATTAGGGATGTACTTGAATGTACACTCTTTCGAATGAGCCAAACTAGAATTGAATTGAGTAAATAGTTTTCGAGATAAAAAATCCCAAAGTTCACCTACTTTTTCGGCCGTCTACTCATATGCAACCGCTTACTACGGAAAAATACGATTTTTTTTTTCGAAAACTTGTCTGATAGAGCCCGTGCAAGACTTAATTTGTCTGATATCGGTTAATTCTACATCTGGGACATGGATTTTATCATGTCGAACCGTTTTCAGACGTTTTGCGATGATACCGATCGGCAATTTTTTTTTGCATTTTTGAAATGCTTTAAAAAATTTACGCAAGGAGATTTTTGTCTGAAAATCGAATTTGTAGCATCAACTGACCCAAATTTACGTATAAACATGATTTTCAGACATTTTGCTATGATACGGTTTTTGGTGTATCATTTTTTTTTTTGGAAATGGTTTCCTGGGCAGGCGCAAGGGTATTTTTGTCTGAAAATCGTGTTTACGGTATCTCAGGGCTATCATCTAACTACATTCCGTAGATCAGACGTTTTGCTATGATACCGGGTGGCTTTTTTTTTTGCATTTTTTTAAATCCGCTCAGGGTAGACGCAAGGCACAAAATGTCTGAAAATCGGGTTTTCGGGTTCAGAGTCATCCAAACTACAGATTTTATATGGTTGCGGACTTTTTGCTATGATACAAAATTTTTGGTAACTGGCTCTCGTACTATATACTAACTCATAATCAGCATCAGGCAGCGCCAGATGACTGACGACCGCTTTCAAAACGTGTGGGTATCTCATTCTCTTTATACTTGACTTTTTTTTCTTCTTTTCTTTTCGTTTCTGTATTTTAGCTCTCCTCGTTTGAATACCTGTAGGGTAACTCTAAACAGTCAGATATAGGTATATTCTAAAGCCAAACAGTTATAAAACGAGGTATACCAATACAGCTGCAGCAGCAGCATACTATAACCACGTTGAAACAAATAAATTATTACTTTTCTATTCATTCAACGTGTCTAACATGAGACGAGAGAGAAAGAGAGAGAAAGAATCTATTGAGAAATCTTCAGAGCCCGCTCATAAGAGGCGAGGCAAGGCTTGGTTGAGAAATATAATTTGTGTATCAAGGGCGCAAAAGGCTATTTTACGAGTATGCAATTTGCGGCACGAGCCGAAGGCGAGTTGCTGTAAAAGCAGACTCGTCATGATAGTCTTGCGCCCATGATGCACACGATGTTTTTCTCATCACCTGGTCTGCAAAAATGCCTCTTTTCAGACCGAGTGAGCGGGCGGAAAACAGGATTTTGCGCCCTAGGGCAGGAAAAAGTCTCTTTCGCCCGCTTCTAGCGGGCGGAAAAAGACGTTTCCGCCCGAGGGCGAAAAGATCTGTTTTCCGCCCGCTCAAGAGGTATGAAAAGTGGCATTTTGCGACCGGGTGTGAGAAATATACTATTATTCGACGCCAATAATGAAGGTGGGCGGATAACCCAGGAATCGAAATCCAAGGCGAGGAGATAACGCTAAACGTACAAATTCGGTTTATCAACTTTTATTATTATTATTATTATATAGCCTTTCATAGTCAATATGAGCGATTCTATAGCATTTGAATAAGATGTTAGCAATGAAACTGCGTCCATCTTCGCTAGTTGATATAACTTGATCTTAGGATTATTATCGAGTAAAATTATTCAGTGAAAATTGAAGAATCAAATATTTATATTTACATTATATGGTTATATGGCGATCTTACTGCAGAGATGATAACTCGGGTAACTGTTATCAGATTGTCTGAAGATTTTCAGTTATAGTTTCAAAAAAAAAAGACTCGACTATACACGTAGAATTTGGTTAGAAACAAAAAAATATTATTTATTAATCTATAGCGCACTAGAAACGAAAAAACTGTTATTATTTAAAGAAAAAAAAAACCTACGTACATTGTTCGAAAAATTAAACTATTCAAATTTATGTAATATATTGGAATCTGATAATAATTCATCCAATTATTGGAAAGTGCGATAAAAAACTTAAGTTGATTCGGATTAAAAATGTCTAATCGAACAATTTTTTAAATTCTATATTATCTTGTGTTGCAGGAATCAGTCCGATCGCGAGTGGCGATGGATTTCACAGGCAGCGTAGGTCGCATAGTAGAAGACCCTAAAGAGGCCCGTGCTATCGCCGTAGCCGAAGGTACATCGTGGAAACGACGGTGGAGGCCAGCCTCAAGACCACCGCCTGATCACAGTCTCGTCAGAGTACAAGGCCTCGAAGCTGGTGTTCACATTACACAGCCATGGTTTCACAGCGGTATGAGCAGAGATCAGGCTGCAAATCTTGTCAGCAAACACGGCACGGTTGACGGGTGAGTTGATTTTTTTACTCTTTTTTTTTTTCCAATTTAAGATTGCAAATATAATCTGATATAATATTTTTTTTTTCTCGACATAACCGCGCACGATTATATCAATTTTATTTCCGTCATTTTCAATATCATCATACATATGACATCACGCGTGTGTTATTGAATTTGTTATGGAAAATGTTTCGGAAATTTCAAAATAGTGACAAAATTCTTAAAAAATTCATGTGTGTTCAGAAAAATTAGGGCATTCATTTGGGATGAAAAAAAAATAACGTTACCAGAAAATTTGTTAAACAATGTTTTGTTTAAACAATTTATCGATAACTTTTTGACATTATTATCATTCAAAGTTAATACTTTGATCGTCTTGATTGTGGTTGATTTTTTTTTCCGATTTTTATCTTATCATAAAGTACTCAATTTGCGGACGAGAATCATTTTTGGTTGAGATTGTACGGCCAATACATCCTTAAGTTACTTATACTGGTATTAATTTTTTCTCCCTCTCAATATATATTTTTTTTCTTTCTTTCGTACTATGAAGACGTTTTGTCAAGTTTCATTTTCTATCTCTTTGTTTAATACACGACGTGAGATATTGTCGATATCCAAAGTAGATTATAGTCTTTATGGAGTCGTAAAATATGAACAGCCCAATTCGCTTCATCTATAAACGTCTTTTGAATCTTTAGAATTCTATGTGTGTGTATATGTGACTATGTGTCTATGTATTATACACATAAAATGTAGTCAGAAGGTAATAAGAATGTGGAACAAAGATATATCCGAAGAACAGCAAGGCATAACTGTCTGTGGGAAAGGGGTCTGGGGGTAGGAAATAAAAGGTAAGGCAAAAGGTTTACGATCATAACCACCGCGAAGCAATCAACTTTACGATCCATGGTTACCCTGTCTTCACTATTCTCGTCTCAGTATTCTCCCAATCATCACCAACCCCCCAGAGGGTGGGAATATATTTTATGATTTGAAAATTTTGACGGTCTTAATTATTTTCCGTGGGTAACATATTTTCAGAATTATTATTATGACTATTATTATTATTTTTTTTTTCTTTCAAATTTAGTCAATAATGTTGTTGATTAATTTTGACAGTTGTATTAATTTTCTTTTTCTCAGTGTTTTTTTTTTTTTTCATTCGCAGAGTCTTCCTCGTCAGGGAAAGTAGGAGTAATCCAGGTGCCTTTGTTCTGACCTATAAATCAGGTGGAAAAGTTCTTCACACCCAAATTCAACCGGTAAGAATGAACATATTTTATTCTAGTTTTTTTCTTCTTCTTCTTTTTCATTCGCTTTTAATTTTGGTCAAAGATTAAGTAAAAAAACGATTCAATTAAAATGAATGCAAAATTAAGTTGAATAATTCAACGTTTTTCTTCTGGTTTGATTTTTTCAATGTGAAAAAACAGATGAATACACAAATTGTAAATTGAATTATATTGTAATTTAAGAGATGAATCAAAATTGCAAAAATATGTTCAATCTAGATTTTTTCTTCATTTTGAACTGATCAGAAATAATAGTTATATCCCTGATTTCAATCCCAAAATAAATTTATTAATCTACTTAATATTGATTTTTAATTGTTCAATTTGTAAATCAACAGATAATGGACCACGTCAGAGAGACGTACTGTTACTCGTTGGACAGCGGTGTAACAAAATTCTACGATCTCCTTCAGCTCGTTGAATTTTATCAATTAAACGCCGGCTGTCTACCGACGAGATTGACCCACTACGTAGTCCAGAGTCCAACGGGTCCTGTCCTACAAGAAGAGACCTCGACGTCGCCGTCGTCTTCGCCAGCAGCGAGACACTCGCCGTCGTCAACACCGACGTCCAACACCCCGGCTGTAACACCAGCAAAACCGTCTAACTTCTGAGCATATGAGTATCGGCAGCCCGTTGTCGTGTATGGGAAAAAGACCGTCGTGTACGACGTCGTATCTGATCTGTCCTCGCCGAGTGAGGTCGGAAGGAAGAGTGAAACGATTGATAATCATTGCGATGGAAATGATATGATTAGTTATAAAAATTATTTTCAATGTTCAGAACTGGGGAATAATTCAGGTTTTAATGTTGTTAATGAACGTAAAAAATGGCGTGATGATAAACTGTTAGGCAATAACAACAACAATATAAATAGAAGTAAAACAAAGAAGACAAAATTTAAAGATAAAAAGAGCAATAATCGAGAGAATGATAATTCTGATTACGTTACAACGGGATGTTGGACATTGTGCGGTATGAAAATTTGAAATTACCAAGAATGGGTGATTTGGATATTTTCAGGGGAATTAAAGGCTGTTACATGGTGGCCACGGTCAGGGAAAACCGGGAAAACCGGGAAATGTCAGGGAAAACAAAAATTGGTCAGGGAATCAGGGAAATGTCAGGGAATTTCACACTTGGTCAGGGAAAAAGTAGAAGAAATTGCTAACGTGTCGTAAATGATTTGGCAAGAAAATTTTAAAAAATTCATATAATTTTTCTTCATACCTCGGTCGAAAGTACGTACTTCCGGCATCGGTATCGAAGCAGAAAGCCTAACTTTCATGCATTGGTAGAACTACACGCACGCCCTCTGTGACAGCGGGAGCGAAAACTTACTCGCACACACCGATACCCAATACATGAGACGCCCGCTTCGAGTTTTGTCACTTAGTCACCCAACAATAATTCAAGACTGGATGAATTATATATCAATCGACGCGGAAAAATCCCCCGAACAGCATATCAAAAACAAGACAATGTCTCTAGACAGTAAATTGTTGAAATTAATAAAAAACTATCAATATTTTGGGCAGTACCGCCAAAATCATGCACTGTTCCAATGCCACTTGTCGGATTGGAAAAACAAAAATACCATGTTGTAGGGGAGAAAATCATCTACAAATTCGAAGTGGGAACCGATATTGTAGGACCTATAGTTTCCACGTTATTAATTTTGCAAGAGTTTTCTGACAAAACTACGCCTAACGATCAGCTGGTCCGCTCGGCTCGCTTCGGTCCGTTCCACGCTGCGCGGGAACCACGATATGTTGTTTGGGGGATTTTTTCACGTCGATTGATATATAATTCATTCAGTCTGTAATTATTTTTGGGTCAAAGGCTAGATTGACGAGACTATTCTGCAGCCAGCCAGAATCGCAAACTTCTGTTACTCTCGCTCTCGACGTTACTCTCGCTTGAGATATAACCTCAAAACCGGCTTGGATCCACTGAAAAAAAAGTTGTGCTCCGATAGCAAGAAGTCTGGCTGCCTGAGCTATAATCGGTTTTCTTCCGATACCCGAACCACTATTCAGCTGTACGAGCGGAACAACTCTGCCTGACGTAGTTCAGCTATCCGAAGAATACGGTATCGCTGTAGGAGCTGAACGCGGAATAGCTTCTGCAGCAATACCAGTGTATAGCGTATTAACCTGCGAATTCTCGCGCGCACAGCGAGAAGTCCTGCGCAGTTAGCTGTACGTCGCGCTCGTCTAGGTACACGGTATCGCTGCTACAGCTATACCAAGCATTGCTACTGCAGCGTACAAAACATTAGCTCCTACCAGCTGAAAGTATACCTACAGTAGCAGACGTTTGTATACTTGAATGATACGGCTGCTGTAGCGATACATTTTGCTCCTGTAGCGGTACGTATTGTTACAGTAACGGACTGCTCTCAGCATAACTTTGTTTCGCTCGACACGCTATACTTCGACGTTTTATTCGATCTATTTGATGCCTGCCCCCGACCAGCAGCACTCGCTTCGCTCGTGCCTGCAATGTCGGGCAGGCATCAACACTTGTTAAATCGTATAAATCGGTATAAAAATTCAATTAGTCAGCGTACTTTCGACCGGGCATGAAGAAAAATAGTATACACCACGCGGGCAGAAGATTGAAAGCCCTGAACTGCGCGATATGAGGCCCTCGGCTTCGCCTCGGGCATCATCACGCGCAGTGCAGGAATTTTCAACTTTCGGCCCTTTTAGTGTAATATACTATTTCCCAACATTGTTGGATTTCCTAATCAATTTACATCGAAATGAAATCAAGCAATTAGGGGTATTATCTTGTAGCACTAGTTAACACAATATTAGAATTTCGGTCAGGGAAAATTGATCAACCAGTCAGGGAAAGTCAGGGAAAAGTCAGGGAAAAGTCAGGGAATTTTTTTCCCGAAAAAAGTGGCCACCATGTGTTAGATAAACAAAACGAACATAATAAACAAAATTTCATTCAACCTTAAGATTGTATCGATTTAAATTTGTCAAAAAAAAAAAAAAATGTTTCACACAATCAATTATTAATTAATAATAATAACATTTAAGAAAAAATTCGTATTTTTGCGGCATTTGCTAACTTTTTTTTCTTTTCATACAAACAATATTTTATTTATTCGTTTTATCAATTATTATTATTATTATTATTATCATTATTATATCCTTTTTTTATAATTTACTGCGTTGCAGTTGAATGAGAAAGAGAGAAAGAGAGTAAGTCCTAATATTAACATAAAATTGAATAAATTATTATAATTATAAATATATATAATTATAAATTAAATAAATTCTGAAAAAAGAAAGAGAAATTCAATAAGATATGTATACCAAAACCAAATCAATAAGAATTCGTCCATGTTTATTTTATATACTTGAAAAAAAAAAAAAAAAAGGTGAAAGAGATAAAATAAAAAGAATAGAGGATAAGTGAAACAAAAAAAAAAAAAAGAAAGAAAGAAAATGGATCATCTGATTTGACTTATTTATTTATTTGTTCATTACGCATAACTAGATATTATATGGCAATTCCACCAATTATCAACCAATGTTTGGGCCCGAAAAAATCGATTTGCCTCAATTTTTTTCCTCGCATTCTGTGAACCAAGATTGGCAGATTCACCAAGTTTCAGTCAAATAGGACTTACCATTCACGAGGAATACGATATTCAATTTTTAGGATAAATTTTTTTTACGCATTTTTGACGTACTTCCAACGTCACAATAAAAATTCGAAAAAATACGTTTTTCATGTGAAAAACTCTCAGCTTTTCGAATCCATTTTTCATTTTTCACTATCTCTGCTGAAACCAGCTCAAAAACACGTTTTTTGACAAAAAAACAGCGATTTCTCGATGTGCTCAATGTTTTATCATTCTTTTGAATTTTTATTCCGAAAGCTGAGATTTTTTCAGTAAGAAACCCAAATTTTCAGAGTGGGACGGCTACGTGGTCGCGTGTGAGCTACGATTAACCCCTTGGCAATGATGCAAAAATGGGATTTTCGTGCCACGTTTGTATTTGAAAAAAAAGTCAATACATTCATCCTACAATCTCAGTACTACGGTTTTTGAGGTCACTGAATCCGAATCTGAAATCGGATTTTTCAAATTCAAAATGGCGGATCCAATATGGCGGACGCGAATTCGGAAAACAGTTTGATTCCGATGAAAGTGAGTAACTTCAGGTTTTCGAGGTCGCTGGATCCGAATATGACGTCAGATTTCCAAAATTCAAAATGGCGGATCCAATATGGCGGAAGAAAATTTCAATAAGCCTTTTTTTCAAACACAAAAGTGGCACGAAAATCCCATTTTTGCCTCACTGCCAAGGGGTTAATCGTAGCTCACACGTGACCACTAGCCGTCCCACTCTGAAAATTTGGGTTTCTTACTGAAAAAATCTCAGCTTTCAGAATAAAAATTCAAAAGAATGATAAAACATTGAGCACATCGAGAAATCGCTATTTTTTGTCAAAAAACGTGTTTTTGAGCTGGTTTCAGCAGAGATAGTGAAGAATGAAAAATGGATTCGAAAAGCTGAGAGTTTTTCACATGAAAAACGTATTTTTTCGAATTTTTATTGTGACGTTGGAAGTACGTTCAAAATGCGTAAAAAAAATTTATCCTAAAAATTGAATATCGTATTCCTCGTGAACGGTGAGTCCTATTTGGCTGAAACTTGGTGAATCTGCCAATCTCGGTTCACAGAATGCGAGGAAAAAAATTGAGGCAAATCAATTTTTTCAGGCCCAAACATTGGTTGATAATTGGTGGAATTGCCCATATGTAATAATAAGTTTACACAAAAGCATCGTGAGATAGACGAGGGGAAATTCTACTTTAGTCCTTTTTGATTTCTAATTACCGCTTTTCTTCTTACTGACGTTAAAATTAATTGTGTGTATTAGTGAAAATATCTTCATTATTGTCACTGCATAAATTTTTGAGAGCACAAGAAAAATAATCTAACAGCAAAGACATACATTCTCGCAAATATACCTACATATGGATATAATATACGAGTTATATATGCATAAAAAAAAATAAAAAAATAAAAAAATTTCACACTAAATAAGATGATAAATAAAATATGTAATTGTGTCACAGAAATTATACGTATTAACAATCGAATATGAGTAGAACGAAATAATAGTTATTGGCGTACATGTTGATTAAATGAGTTATTGATCAATCAAATTGATTGATTAATTAATTATCTGTGTATATAATGTAAATATGTATGTGTGTAGGTGTGCGATTTTTTTTTTTGATGGTTTAAGACTCAACAACGAGTCTGTTCAGGAGCGATTGCGTTTAGCCTGAATCATATTTGTAATAAGAATAGTAATTAATTATGATTATTTTCTAGTTATACGCAACAATATGACCAAAATAGGGCCCCTCGATCGCGTCTCAGGCAATAATACAATTAATTATTGTCAATTCGATAAATCATATTCATTTTTATAATTAACATTCTTTTTTTTTGTCATTATTATTCTCGTTCTTCGTTTATTCAGTCTGTTTCGTGTTTTTGAAAAAAATATAAAAATGGAATTCGCAATAGAAAAAACAAAAAGAAACAAATTATCGATACGAAACTTTAGCGGGAGGGAGAGAGAAAAAAATAAGTTTATCCAATTCTAAAAATCGATTTTTCATCATCGTCGTGTGATGTAAAGAAAAAAGTAATGTTAACAATAATAATTTATCACTTTGTATAGAGAAGAAGAAAAAGCGAGAGAGAAAGAAATTAACTATAAAAAACATTTAAAAAAAAAATAATAAAATAAAAAAAAGATTTATTGAATATTTCTAAGATGTAGAATAAATACGTATTCGTGTAATACGTTTCATTAAACTGTATCGAAATTATCATTGTCTAATTAGCCTGAAAGAATTGAATACGAGAGAAAGAAAAAATATAGAAAGAAAGAAAGGAAGATAAAAAGAGTGAAGAAATAAATGGATGAATAAGTTAAATATGATATGATTTAGGATTATATGAATAATTTTCCTCAAAATAATGGGGAAGAAAAGAAACTGTGCAAAAATTTTTTAGGTACGAAAAATTCGAAGAAAATGAAAAGAAAAAAAAAAGAAAATTACGATGAATAAATAAATAAATGAAAATCGTTTGAAAAATTTTTGTACAGACTTTTCGAATACATGATCTCTTAATAATAATAATAATAATAATATATATTTCTAATTGTATACAAAATTTCGGATGACGCGAAACAATTTGATACTAATAATATTAAATGAAAAAAATAAATAAATAAATAAACGAAGTAAAGGAAACAAGAAAAAAAAAACTATATTATATATGTATAGAATTGCGAATCATTAATACAAAAAACGGGAATAAAAAAAAAAAGAAGTAGAAGAAGGATAGAAAATAAGGAAAAAAAATTCATTCACTGTATTAATTTCATCATTACTTTAATATAAATTATATGAATATATATATATATATATAGGGGTCACGTGGTTTCCGCCACCAAGCGCACACGCTTCCCAGTCACCTTACATTTCAAACCCGATATACCGCTAAAACACCACCCCGAGCGCAGACACAACCGACTCGGCGAGTGCACAGGAAATCCCAGGTGAGTCCCAGTGATCGCAACAACCTATGCAAAGCCAACCCCTCCCTCAAATCGCGCTCTGAAAGACAAGCACACAAACTTTGAGGTTAGAATCGGGCCGGGGAATGGGAGACCAGCCGCCACCGGACCCCCCACCAACATACCTGCTCAACCCAATCAAGCGGCGTCATCCCGGAGCCCGGCGCCGAACCCACTCCGACAAGGAAACCTCACGTACCGACAAACCTGCGCCTGAAGCGGGCCACCGGTAATACTCACGACTTGCTAAACGTCCCTAGCACGGACCCACCTGCCGAAATCCCGCCTAAGCCTAAACGGGGCAGACCCCTCGCGGCAGAGACCCTGGGGAGGGCGAGAAGCAACTCTTCGCCAGATATCCGGGAACACCTTAAACCCGCAGCCAAACGCAAGAGAAACTCCCCCGACAAAGACACAACTAGCCTGGAAAACCTCAGATACACCGCCGATCCAGAGGCGGGTGAGACGTACCGAGACACGAATCCTGCTACCGCACCAGTCAGAATAATGGAGGGGGTGGACTTCAACAGCGTCACGGACTTCAAAGGTCTCCTAGCCAACCTGAGCTCGGCTTTCCAGAAGCTCGAAACCAAAATCGAACAGCAAGGCGAGGCCCTAAGGAAAGACGTCAACAACCTCGGAGCTCAACTAAAACGCGAACTAGCAGCCGACATAGGAAAGATCAGAGAGGAGGCAACCGCCTCCAACGCCAGATGGGCCAGCGTCCAAGTCACCCTAGAAGAACGCATACAAGGCCTCGAAGAGTCCCTCAAGAAACCAGCGCAAACCGCACAGCACCCTCCCGGATCGGCCTACGAAAAAAGACTCAAAGCTGTTGAAGCAGCGATCAAGCACAGCCCCTGCGAAGTGACCCAGGACCCCAAACTCAAGCGGCTACAAAAACTGGCGGACAGGCTCGAGCGCCAAGACAGACTCGTAAGGGCCCGCAACATCACCGTTAAGGGTCTATCATGGGAAGAAGGAGAAGAACTAAATAGCGCCACTACACTGATCGAGACTTACTTCGGCGCAGGCGGCGCTGTACAGTCGGCACGGACCATAGGCCGCAGGAAGGACACCCTTCTGGTACAACTCAAGGACTCCGCAACGAGGACCCACATCCTAAGGAACAAGTACACGCTAAAGGGTACCAACTACTTTATTGAAGGGGACCAATCCCCAGAGCAGAGAGAGGCACAAAAGCGACTGCGAGACCTAGCCAAGGACCTCAAAAAGACCGGCAAAGACGTCAAGGTGGCCTTCGACAAACTCTACATAGACGACGTCAAACACACGTGGGACTACGACGCCGAGGAACTGGTACAGGCCCCTGACACGGACAACACCACCATCATCGAACGAGAAAGCGAAAACGAAGACATGGAGACGGACCCCCAACACGCGACACCGGTTGCTACACGCCCCCCCCACGAGGCTCCAAAAAACCAGAGGCACCCCAATGCCAGCTCAAATACGTGACCTGGAACTGTAGAGGGCTGGAGAACCTCAAACCAGACCCGGAACTGGAAGCCGACATAATCGGCCTAACTGAAACGTGGAAAACAACACCTGCCAACATCCACAGCCACTTCAGCAACAACTACAACTGTATCTGGTCAAACGCCACGAGAACCAGCCTGCTCGGTCGGCCAAGTGGTGGCCTGCTTCTCCTACTACATAAGAAATTTACAAACTATACTACCCTGGTTGTAAACCAATGGTGGATTTTCGCTCGCCTAGACGTAACCGACCCGGGTATCATTATCAACCTGACATACCTCAAACCAGACCTCGACGACTCTCACATCATTGAACTATTCTCACAGACCCTTTCAGAGCTTCACGAAACCCACGAGGACGAAATCATTCTCCTCACCGGGGACTTCAACGCGCACATTAGGGAGGAAAACTCACTCCCACCCGAGTTGCTGGAAGGCTCCCACCTCCACGCAGACAGGCAGTCGGCGGACACGACACTTAGCCCCAGAGGAACCCGACTGACTGAGGCCATGGAATACAGCGGATATACTGTATTAAACGGCCGAACTCCCAGCGACCGACCAGCCAGAAGCACCTACGCCAACAGCGCAAGCAGTGTGATTGACCTGGTATGGGTAAGAACCGTACACCTACCAACCATACTCGACCTAGAAATTCTCTACTTGGCTTCCTGCTCGGACCACTACCCAGTGCAAGTTGTCTTTACGGCACCCCTAGCAACCAACCTCACGGCCCCAAACGACCAGGACACCCCAGCGCCTAAAGCTCTTCAACCCAGAGAGACCAGGATCCGCTGGGACCCAGGCAAGGCCCTGGACTACCAAACAGCCCTGCTCTGGTCTCCCAAATCCCAGGCGGACTTCGGAGCCTGGAGCACTGATTCCCTCGCAGACAACCTCTCCGCAGCGATCCTGGAATCCTGCAACACCGCTGGCATCCGCAAGCAGACCAAGCCCTACAACCCGACAAACCGTGGGGAACCCTGGTTCGACAACGAGTGCCGAGCGGCTAAGAGAGGGCTGCAGGACGCTCTTAAATCGC
Source organism: Euura lappo (assembly GCA_018257835.1). Lineage (NCBI taxonomy): Eukaryota > Metazoa > Arthropoda > Insecta > Hymenoptera > Tenthredinidae > Euura > Euura lappo. The sequence continues at coordinate 143,782 of JAEUYN010001101.1, forward strand.
GCAGGAAACAGCACCTGAGGGACGCGCCGTACGCCCCCTCCACACGAGAGCTCCGCAACAGCTTCCACAAGATCACAAAAGAAAGGAAGAAGGCGCATTTCTTAGAAATCAAGGACAAACTGGCAAAAGCAAACAACTCAGCAGAATTCTGGGCTACAGTCAAACGACTCCGACCTCGCCAAGCAGCCAAACCCTCCGTCACGATCGAGGTCTGGGAACGTTTCCTCCTTTCCGTATACCCAGCACCAAACACAAATCGAGTCCTGTACTCGGGAGTCCTAGACCCGGTACTTGACACGGCCATATCGATCGAAGAACTCTCGAAATGCCTCAGCAAACTAAAAGGCGGAAAGGCGCCAGGGACAGATCTGATCCCCAACGAGTGCTACAAACACCTCACGAACAATTGGCAATTATACCTGGTGAGCCTCTTCAACAAAATCCTGGATACCGAATCGACCCCGGAAACCTGGTCCACGTCCATCATCACTATGCTGCATAAAAAAGGCGACCGCACGGACCCAGCCAACTACAGGGGCATCGCTCTAATAAACTGCGTCTCCAAGCTCTTCACAACGATACTCCGAGAACGCCTCTATGACTGGGCTGAAAAGCTGTCACTAATCCCGGAATCACAAGCAGGCTTCCGCAAAGGCAGAGGGTGCGAGGACAACGTATTCGTACTACTATCGGCGGTGCAACTGAGAATCAGACAGCAAGGCGGATTCGTGGACGCTCTTGTAGTGGATTTCAAGAGAGCTTTCGACTCTGTTCAGCACGAAATCTTGTGGGCAAAGCTACTAGGCCTCGGGGTCAGCGCGAAAATCGTCAGGATCCTCAGCAAGCTATACGGCGGAGCCACAGCTCGAATTAAGCAACTGGGAGAGTTTACTAGCCCGGCCCGAATCACGGAGGGTGTTCTCCAAGGAGAATCCCTCAGCCCCCTGCTATTCATCCTCCTCCTGGCGGACATCGAAACCTTCTTCAGGAACCGCGGCTGTGAGGGCATCAACATCGACGGGAAAAATGACGTGCTGCTACTCCTCTATGCAGATGACTTGATTATCCTCGGAAATAGCACCCACGACCTTAGAAGGAAAACCGAACTCTTGGCAGCCTACTGCACCTCGAACGGACTCAAAATCAACACGAAGAAGACCAAGATTATTCGTTTCAATAAGTCAGGAAACATCCGCTCAGCCCAGAAGAGGCAGATCTTCCTCGAGGGCGACCGGATCGAGGTCGTCAACTCCTGCACTTACCTGGGAACCGTCCTGTCCAGCTCGACCTCAGGCCGAAAAGCGGCAGACACGGCCATCTCCAAAGCCAGGACAGCTACCGCGCTGGTCCTCCCGCTGCTATGCAAGAGCAAGTCTGACGCCTGGTCCACAAAGTCCAAGCTCTACGAAACAATAATTACAACGACACTACTTTACGGGGCACACCTGTGGGGCTTAGGACGAGCAGACGAACTCGAAGCAGCGCAAACCGGTTTTTTCAAGAGAGTCCTACTACTGCCAAACTGCACCCCAGGCTACGCCATCAGACAGGAACTGGGGCTAACGCACCTGAAGTACAAGCTCTTCGTACAAGCCTGGCGGTGGATTGTCAAGATCCTAAAGATGCCAGCAGAGCGCCTTCCCAAAATCTGCTTCCTCCGGCTCCACCACCTAGCACAAGCCCCCGGATGCGACCCCAAACTCAACTGGGCCGCGCAGTTCCACAACCTCCTCGAGTTGACAGGCCGCTCAGACCTCTGGAACAACCTGGACGAGGCATCCTGGACCAGCAGCGAAACCTCGGTACTGGAAAGGCTGAAAAACCGTCTGGCCAGCGAAGACAAGGAGAGATACCTAGCCTCTTCCTTCTGCCAGCTGTCTTTCACGCATACATTGCCCCTGCAAACGGCCAGCTACCTCCGGCACCGCTGCTCCATTGAGTGGACAAGGATGTGCGCAAATCTGCGACTAGCAAACAACTTCAGAATCCAGATCAGGTGGAGATCTAAAACCTTCACCTTCGACCCAAGCAAGCCATGCCCAGCCTGCAATACTGGCAACCTGGAAGACATCCAGCACATCATGTCAGCCTGTCCGGCTTACCAACTAGCTAGAACAAAATTCCTACCCCACCTTCGGGGAGACCCAGACCAACCCAGAAACGAGACCCTGGAAGTCCTAACCCCTGACTCCCGAGCCGAGCTCAGGAATATCTACCTATACATGCTAAATGTCCTGGCGACCAAGGATCTAATAGAAGGCGACTGACCGGCCACAACAAACTACCCTCTTGCCCAGCAAACCAACTTCCCACACATATGTAACACCTGGAACTGCCCCAAACACCACACCCCCCAGTCACTGGGATCAAATTGTATCCCCAAAAGGCTGTAACGAAATAATATATAAATATATATATATATATATATAATATGATTGTAACATAATTATCTGTTTATTATTATTATTATTACATTTCTTTTTCCGTTCTGTTTGTTCTTATCTATTCTCATCGAATTAAATATGGTATAAAATTCTAGAAATAGAAAGAAAAGAAAATAGAAAAACAAAATTCAGACTAAATTTCTTTTTCACTGAAAATAAGAATTGAACTCCTATTACATATATTTTTTCATTTCATTATTTATTTGCTTAATTAAAAAACATATATGCATCCATATATGTGGAGAAAAAAAAATGTATATTAAAACTAAAAGAAACAAAAAAAAAAAAGTTGGTTATTATCATTACTAACGAGGGTACGTCTTTGTTTTATACATATTTAGTGAATTTAGTGAATGTATACATAATAACTTATGAATATAATCTATAAGGAAATCTTGATAGAAAAAGAGAAAAAAAATTGGGAAAAAAAAATACAACTCTGAAACAAAAAATAAAAACAACAACAAAAAAAAATAAAAATATATAGATATATAATAATAAGAAAACAACACTTTTTAATAACTACATTAATATTATTAATATGCAATATTATCTAGCGTAGTGCTTTTTAGAACTGATATTAGAATAATTAATTATTTGTGAATCAAAAATAATAAACATGCGCAAGTAGATTTTTGGAGCTTATCCGACAGCGAACGACACCGACAAGATAAATTTAAAAAGAACTTGCGATAATAAGAATAGTAGTAATAAAGAAAAAAAATGACAAAGTGAAGATATCAATGATAAAGAGAAACAATAAAGATATTCTAAAAACTGAAATTATTGACAAAAAAAGAAAAAGAAAGAAAGACAGTCATTTTTCTCGGCCTTCGGTGTAAATATGTCTATTCAGGCCAGCTTATAAACAACGATTTGGAAATCAATTTTGAACGCGGTCATTCAGATTTGATTATCCGAGTCGTGGAGCGATGATATTCGCATAATAATCGATGTCCCTTACGTGTATTATCGTTTCTCTCGTCATTTTAGTTTCACACGTCAATAAAAATTCCAATTCTAATGAGAATTGTCTTTTCTTTCGAGTTCTTCGAATCCAAAATGTTATCAATCAATGTCGCAATGTCATCTCAGCGATCGGTTCGGTATCGGATCGTGTCGGTGTAATCTCTAAAAACGATAAATGAAATGAAAAAAAAACAACAATTAATTATAATACACTATACTATAATTAAACGATACATATAAATACGAGGATATATATAAATTATAAAAAGTACCTATATTTTGTATTATTGTAGCCCGAATCACAGTGCAAACGAGTGGTCTACACGAGACTGACAATTTATCGAGAGGATTTTTAGAGTTATTATACATAGGTAATGACTAATCGTCGTTTTTGGTCATCGGATTTATGATAAAAAAAAAAAAAACAAAAAAAAAAAAAAAACGTATTGTGTCTCTTGTTTCTCACGAATTTAATTTTCATATAATGATGATGATGATGATGATGATACTAAATTTATAATAATAAAGAATATAATAATGAAATCAAAAACGATTATTATAATCAATTGTTGACCGATTTTTAAAATACCTATCCTAAATCGTCCAATAAAATTGGGAATAGTACAGATGATGCAGATTAGAAACTTCAATGACAATCACTAATGGGATATTCAGAGAAGTTCAACTTACTTGTGTACCTGTACAAAATAGCTACTTTAAACATTTCATCGAAAGACCAGATTTAGTAGATTTCATAACGTCAATTATTTTCGATTTGATTAAAATGAGTCATTATCTAAAGACAAAATGAAATTTCTGCCCGCAGGTATGTATGATTCATGGCATTTCATTATCCACTTAATTAACACATGCATGTGTGTACATATCGTACAAAACTCAAGACTATAGTATAAATTTTAGTACATTACAAGAATTAGAATGAAAACAATGAATTTGACAAACACGGGACTCTGCCAGAGGGACTATTTTTTTTTTTTTTTTACGTTTTTGATACAGTATAATAATATGCGTCTAGATCACATGTCATTATTATCTTCATATCATCGACTGGGTCTCTCGAAATGACACGCTGAAAGCGCGCGGGATTCAAATCACTCAATTCTGATCAGCTGACGGGATATCGACTGTACGAGTGGCTAGCTGCGCGCATGCGCGTTTTCAGAGTCCTTATGGAATTCGTGACGTAGCCATCTTGAATCAAGTGCTCGAATTTAGTTTTTTCATCATAACTCGACAACTATTGATCCTATCGTCACGGACGTTATTACAAAAAATAAAGCTCATTAAATTCTCTACAACAAAGGTTCAATACATTTTGTTCATATCTTCAACAGTTTCTGTGTAATACAGGGTTCAAAGTGATCATCACTTTCTCGGTAATGAACCTTCTGAGAATTATGCACGTATTCACTGGTGTATTAGAGAAAAACTATCGAAGATACGATGAAAATGTATTTGACCTTTGTTGTAGAGAATTTAGTTAGCTTCATTCTTTATAATAACATCCGTGACGATAGGATCAACATTTATCGAGATACGATGAAAAAACTGAATTCGAGTACCTTTGACTCAAGGTGGCGATTTATAGATCGTTACTAATTAATTCGTCTATTCGCTACATTTTGATCCAATTTGACTGGACTAAGAGATCATAAACTCGAACTTTCGACATCCGTTGATCAATTCCCTATATTTTAATCATCATCCTCTCAGTCATTAATCACGATTCCGTGAAGCGTTGAAGTCTCTCGTTCGGAACACATCTGCGCAACTAATCAGGCATTTATTTCATCCACTCAATCGCCTGATATCTCTTCGAAGAACTACTTTCTGAATACAATTTAACGCCTCAGGATTCTCTCTGCCCTCAATCCCTCATCTCCCAGCGAATTTTACAGCTAAAAACGTCTAGTTCTGGGTTCCCGAAGCACTCGAAGTCAGGCGTTATTCCTCAGAGTGTAAAGATGGTCGTCGCTGCGGCGCGCGCAATCAGCAACAGGTAAAAGTATCGTCAGGTGTAGCGAAGGGGGAGTTTTGACTCCTGGTGGGAGTCAACCTGACCGATTATTTCCTCCGACGAGACTCGTTCTCCCGTACCTGAGAGGCCGATCGACTACAGTCTCACCGAGTCGGTTGAAATGTTCGGGCTGGAGTGACTGAACACAGTTTCCTTTCGATACGTGCTTCTTCGTTCCTAAGTTTATCGGTTTCTAATTTCCCTCCTCATCACTTTGCTTTTCGAACTGTAAACTAACTCCTGAAAAACCGTGTGCCTTTTTTACCGTGAATTTCATCATAGCTTCAACGTGATCACGTTTCAGGTGAGTTGCAACGATTTCGTCTTGTGCTTCGAGTTTTCTCATTTTAAGCCATCGCCAATCTTAGGTTTGATTGGAGACAGTATTTGGCGGTGATTAGTACACATTTAAACATCCGTAGCGTCACATATTGAACACCGCGTGACGTATTTTCAAATTTCGTTCATTCTACTTCAGGTGAAACACCGAACTCACAATTGAAGCATGACTGAAGTTTGATATCATATAAAGAATTACATTAGGATGGTTTGATTTCCGCGCCAATTTTCCCATGCCAATGAATGTCGCGAATTCGGGGGGAACATCACAATTCTTATTATGCTTATCATCGTCGACGACTTTTTTTACACTCTTCTGGACATTTGTCATAAAAAATTCGGTTTTTTCTGTTCAATAAATGTTTTGGCGTAGAAACAAATTAATTTGCACGAATGAATTGAAGTTTTCCTGGGTTTTAAATATCGCAAAAATGATTTTTCACTTCAACAAATTTCTAGAGTTTGTTTTTACCCTTTTTTTTGTGTATATCGAAAAATTTGGATAAATTAACATTGTTGAAACGGTTAAAATTAAGATAATTTTTTGGAAAATATTGTAGTCATAGATTGTTACTTTTATCGATATCGTCGACATCTTCATCCTATGCTATCTGCGTAACTGGTCAGGTTCACCCGTTTGTATAAAGCTGCTACTGCGGTTCGAGGGGGTCTTATTTAGAAAAGATAAGAATTTTTTGAGGTAGAAAATTTGAGACCGTAATTTTTCACAGTTCAAAGTGCTGGTTTTATTATCAGAAGAACCCAAACAACGTTCTATCGGGGTTTCACTGATTTTCTACTCCGCAGGTCGCAGAGTCGATTTTATCTCGTACACTGTTAGAAAAAAAGTGTTAAATTTAACATTTTTCGCGTGTCCCAGTAGGTCCACTATAAAAAATATGTTAATCTGACACAAGCCATTAATGTCAAGCGTTGACACAACGAAATGGTTGTAAAAATTAACACAAATTCAACATATTGTTTTGTAATTTTAACACTGCACTTTTGAGTTAATTGAACAGAACGATAATGTCAAATCGTATGTTGTTTCAACTTTCAATATGCGTGGAAAATGCATAAGTAAATGGCTGGAACTAAAATTGAAATTAAAAAAATAGATTGTTTTCGATGCTCACGCTGTTAGATATTACTAGTAAAGGATATTTTAATGCACATTTAAACATACATGTGAAGAAAAACGCATTTCGAGTTCGCAGTGATAAATTTCGCAATTCCTAATCCTAGCCGGGGTTTGAACCGGGACGCTCACCGGTGTTCGCATTACGAGTCGCACGCCTTAACCACTACGCTATACCATCGCTTAATAAAAGAAACAACTTTTTCCTTGATATAATTTCTGCAGATGTACAGTTAATGAAATTGAGTTAGCGTAGCACATTTTTCACAGATTTTCGCAGAAAATCGAATTGTCGAGTTGAGAAGACCGTGCACGACACGTAGTAACAGGCAAAATCCGATGACGGTGGCCATTTTTGTTCTACTATCATTTCAACATTTGTCAGTAGTACATTTCTACATAAAATGGTGTGTTGTGTTGACGAAACAACACAAATTTAACATTTTTCATATCCATTAAGGAGCGAACGAGATTTTTGTGTTAAAATGAGTGGCTTTTGTGTTACATTTGGCTTTAACACTTTTTGATGCATTGACATAATTCGCGAATGTTGAAACGACTCAAAAGGATAGTTAAACATGACACAAAAATTTTAACACGCAAAAAATTTAACATTTACACAGATTATTTCCAACAGTGTATA